>JAQQSU010000354.1:0-26699 GCA_028627135.1 Pseudochirops cupreus | reverse complement strand
AGAGAATAGACTGGGGGAGGGGGGAAACACTGGGATGGCTGTTTTGGGGTGGTGGGCGGGGGAAAAGACGGGGAGAAAAGATGTAACTCAAAAAAATTTAATAAAGAATCTCATATCAAAAAAAAAAAAAAGAAGTAAGGATCAATCAGGAAAAGCTTCTTGTAGGAGGTGGGACTTCCTTTGGAACCTGAAGGGAAGCCTAAAGGCCAAAAACACAATCCATGCTGGCTCAGCATCATCCTGGGTTCTGCAAGATATCATTCGGTATCCTCCTTATGGAGCATATTTTAAGCAAAATGTCAGTGGGAATTTCTGGGGTGGGGGAAGAAAACAGAATAAAGGTAATAATAACTAGTAATAATGATAATAATTTATAATATTATATTCCCTTTTCTATAGATGAAGAGGGACAACTTTCAAGACATGGAGGATGGTCAGTGGAAATGGACAGATCCAAGATATGGATCATCTTGTGTGAGCTTCCCATCCTTGGAGGTGCTTAAGTGGAGGCTAGTTCTAAGGAAAACAACAGCATATAGTTTCTTCCTAAAGCAGTGCTATGTGGAATGGGTTGCTTTGGAATGCAGTAGTTTCCAAATCATCAGTGGTCTCCAAGCAAGGGCTGGATGATCACTTAGTTATATTACTCACTATTTCCCCACATAAGCCCTCTAATCTGTTTAATCAATTATCCCCAAGAGATCTCCAGAGTTACCAGAGCTCTACCCACTGCCCCCAGCCCAAGGTCCTGCAAGCTCACACTACATCTCAAGCTAATTTTCTTGCATGAAAATTCCCAAGTTCCCCCTGCAGCTTCTATACTACTGAACCCAAACTACAGACACCTTAAAGCAAAGGATGTTAACATTTTTTGTGCCATGGATCCCTTTGGTAGTCTGATGAAACCTATGAACTCTTTCTCAGAACAGCACTTTTAAATGCATAAATAAAGTATGCAGGATTACAATCATATTGCAGTAGTTATCAAGATATATTAAAAAATTTATGTACCCTAGCATACTTATCCTAGAGAAAAGCAAGCTTCGTATGGGATGGGGGAGGAGGAAAGAAAGAAAGTGGGTGGTCCATTACTATAGGTAGAGTTACTACTACCTGAAATTGTCAAGCTCCCCAATACCATGGGGTCTCTTTCTGAGGTACCTCCATCTGGTTTCCTGCTGTGCCTCTCCCTCTGATGTGGTGGTTATATGGTGTGGTCACAGTGGACAGGCATGGCTCTGGCATTCCCCATCAAAGAATCTAGCCTCCCTTTCTTAAGAGTGCTCAGCATAGCAATTCCCAACATTCCCAAACATTTTTTCTCAATCCCCTGAATCCATTTCTCAAAGTGTACATAGCTAGGCTACATATACATTGTATGTGTATGTATAACATATGTGTGTGTATATGCACACACACACACACATAGAAACACTCTATATATACATATACCTACATATATGTATATATGCATATCCAGTTTATCTAATGGAATAGGAAATTAAGATAATTAGGTCTAGAGGAGAAAATGTGATCACAATTTTTACTTTGATTGACAAGGAAATTGGGAACCACTGTAGGGTTTCGATTCCTGTTTGGAGTATGAGTAGTACTAACATTTACATAGGGCTTTAAGGTTTTCAAAGAGCTTTATATATGTTGTCTTTTTTGGTCCTCAAAACCACTCTATGAATAGGTGTTTATCATCACCCCCACTTAACAGATGAAAAAATGGAGACTGAAAGAAGATAAGTGATTTGCTCAAGGTCACATAGCTGCACCACTAGCATCTAAGGCATGATATGAACTGGAACCTTCCTTCTTTAACACCAAGTATTTTGTGACAAGATCAGAACAGGGGGAAGCTGAGAGAAAGGAGTTAGAATTGAATAATTATAAGGGACTCCTAACAGACCAGTTTTTGGGGTGGCTAAAATTTTAAAAAAGATTTT
The DNA here is from genome assembly GCA_028627135.1 of Pseudochirops cupreus. NCBI lineage: Eukaryota > Metazoa > Chordata > Mammalia > Diprotodontia > Pseudocheiridae > Pseudochirops > Pseudochirops cupreus. The sequence goes on along the minus strand of JAQQSU010000354.1, from coordinate 24,747 downwards.
TTTCTTCCCCTCTCCCACTTCATATACTTAGATCTCTGTTCATGGTTCTGTCATTGAATCTTGAGGTGAACACTGTGTGAAAGAAAATGCATTGGGGCTTAGGTGACAAGATATATAGCTACAAAAAAGGTAGGGTGCGTGGGAAGAGGGGGTAACAGAGAATCTGATCATATTTTCCTTCCCTCCAAGGAAAAACTTACAAACAGGATGGATCTTCTTCCTGAGCTGGACTTACTTCAGATTTAAAGGTGTTGAGAAGCCTGGATGTTCATTGTTCAAGTAAGGTGCATGTCAGTGATGTCAACACAGCATGCTGAGGAAATGTCACATCTGTCTACAATTGGCTACCTCTGGATAGGAGAAACAGCTGGAAGCCTGGAAACCAGATGTTACTTTCAATCACATAGGGGTCAAGCAGCTTTAGATGAAGTTATGTTTGAACCTCCCCAGTCCCAGCCTGAAGGAGGAAAAGGAAAGAAGGTTTCGATGGAACCATAATTATTGTAGCAGATTTTCCATCCTTCCCTTCCTCTGTTCCCCAATTAAATGACACTGCAAGGCACAGAATACAGCTACCCAAAACTCATGGACCCAAGCCCAAGCTGGATGAGGGTGGGGAGTGGGGGGCAATTATTTAGAAATGAAAGAAGTATGGCCTTGGCAAAGGTTGGTGGTCCCACCTGCAAAACTAGGAACGCTAAAAAGATCTGTGCAATGTTTCCAGGGTGCAGTGCTCTTCAGGTGCAGTTTCCTAATAGTCACATGAAAAAATGGGGGTTTCTATAACATCTAAGGGGAAATGTGTCCTTCACTTGTGAGAATTAACTAGCTGCTGTTTATTATTTTTCAAAGCTCTTCAATTAAATTGCTTAGATTCAATAAAAATAGACTCTTCCCCAAGCTAACTCAATAATCACCAGGAGGAGGAGAAAGCAGTATGTGTGACCTGATTTAAGCAGCAGGTAGGCTCACAGTTGTTACTTTGGTGGTAGCTTTTTAGTCAGGGTAGGAACACCTGTCTTTTAACAGCAATATTTTGCTTGTATGTCACCATGAAATACGAAAAGTCAGGGTTTCAGATGGACTCATTGTAAGTGACCCAAAGATAACGAAAAACATACCAAATAGCTACAAAGAGGTTGCAGTAAATTGTCAATAATGTCTTGAATATGAAAAAAAATTAAAATATTATCAAATGCAAGTATGCCTGGCAAAGATGATCCAGTCTTTTAGCGAGAGCAAGAGATAACACATGATACCAGCAACAACCAAAATTATTGCTCAATACTTCGCATGCATCATTTCATTCAACCCTAGAAAAAAGCTGTCTACAGTCTTTGCCTTGATTTCCTCTCTTCTCTCTTTCTTCTCAGGTCCTTGCAGTTTGGAATTGTTCCTTCCAAAGTTGCCAGTGGTCTTATAATTGCCAAATCCAACATCATTTCCTCAACTTTTATTCCTTATAACCCTTGGTAGCAGTAGACACTATTGATCTCAGCCCCTGGATACTCTTTTCTCTCTGGGTTTTTGTGATTCTTAGAACAATCCTATGAAGTGAATTGAACAGGTATTATTTCAAAGAAGAGGGATAACAATGGCACCTATAGAGTAGGATTGTTGTGAGGGTCAAATGAGATCATGTAAATTGTTTGGCAGACTTGAAAGAGAGCTGTCCTCACCAATTTAAATTTGGAAACTGGAATAAATTAGTCAAAGATAAATTAGATAAATTAGTCAAAGGGAGGCAGATATTATTATCTGGAAAAGTATGACTTTTAATTTTATTTATTTTGGGCAGCACAACAAGAGACCCATTGTTTTAAGGTCTGCAAAATTCATTTTTCCCTCCTTTGATAGAAGCACTGCAAACATATTCTCCCCATTTTACAGATGAAGAAACTGATAACTCAAGGAGATTAAATGACTTGCCCATATTCCCACAGCAAATAAGCATCAGAGACTGTGATTTTAATACATCTCTCCTGATTGCAAGCCCCATACTCTTTTTCAAAAAAATATATTATGCTGCCTTTTTACAACATAACTAAGGCTACAACATGAGGAATGTATAAATTTGAGAATGTGTCCTACTTTCCTCATGCTCCCCCAAATTCTCCTCCCCCCAAAAAAGATCTTTGGATTTCTCATTTGGTGTAATTTTAAGGTCCTTCAAATCTCTTCCTCTAAGTTCCAACTAGATTTCTTGAGAGAAGGAAGAAGGTAATATAATCAAAGGTGTCCCTTTTTAGTATTTGTTGTATTTGTTTTTAGCTCAAAGGACAAAAAAAACATTTGCTAGATGGAAAACATATCCTATGATCCCTTGCCCTTTTGCCTTTCTTTTGTCCCTCGGCTGTGGGCCATCTCAAAATCCATGTGGCACTGAAGGGTGATGGGAGGACCTTGTGCCGCTAGGGGTTCCTACTGCCCTTGATGCTGCTCGACCAGTCAAACTGACTGGATTAGATGGAAATGAGCTATTCTATCCCTTCCAGGGACTGGGAAGACTAACATATTGACTCTACAATTTGCCCTTGAATTGTCTAAGGTTTTACAGGTCTATAACCATCTTCCCTGTATCTACGTTCTACTGTCTTCTGGCGTGGTTAGCTGATCTACTTATGTACCTAAGGACCCCTGGCCTTGCCATTTACCATACTCTGTAGCTAGAAAGACCTATCTGCAGAAGAGACTTCCTTTTGAGTGTTGTGTTGCCTGATTACAGTGTGATCACAATAGCCTATTGGTGAGTCTGTTTTCCTCAGGTCTCTCCCCATTGGAATCTATTCTCCATTCAGCTACCACAGCAATTTTCCTAATATGCACATCTCACCATGTCATCCCATTCCTTTACCCCCATTTATTTACTCAATAAACTCCAGCATCTCTCTATCACCTCCAGGATCAAATACAAAATCCTTTGTTTAGTGATCAAAGTCCTTCAAAACCCAGCTCCAATCCGCTACCTTTCTGGTTTTCTTTTATCTTATAACCCTCCAAGTACTCTTTGATCCATTGACACTGGTCTCCTGGCTGTTCTATGGGTCAGACACTCCATCTCTCAGCTCCCAGCATTTTCTCTGTCTCCCATGCTGGGAATACCCTTCCTCCTTTGCTCTACCTGCCAACCTCTCTAGGTTCCTTCAGATCTCAACTAAAATCCTGTTTTCTGCAGGAAACTTTTGCCAACCCCTCTTAATTCTAGTGTCTTTCTTATGTTAATCATTTCCTATTTTTCCTGTAGGTTTTTTTTTTACTTGTTTGCATGTTCTCTGCCTCATTAGAGTGTGAAGTCCTTGAGGATAGAGGCTGCCTTTTGCCTCTTATTTTTGTTATCCCCAGAGTTTAGCATGGTGCTTGACATATAATAGGTAATAACTAAATGCTTATTGACTGACTTATTTTTCAGTTTTAGATGCAGGGAATGGAGTTTTCAGTCCATGAGCTCAAGCAATGAGGCCTTGGAGTCTATATTTCTAGGTCAGATTTTGAAAATAGTCCAATAAGAAAGATCCAAGAAGCCATGGTCCTGGGTTGCAAGCCCAGGAGGCACTTTGGACTCAGAGCTTGTTGGGACTAATGCTATGTGAATAAAGCTAAATTGTGAATCTAATACTCCTTCCCTGTCCAGAGACTGAAGTGGTATAGGAGGAATTATTTCCCCAAGGTGTCAGGGGAAAATGTTTTTATGTTTGCTCTTGTGATACCTTTGAAGTAAACATCCCTCTCTGAAAGCTAATCCAATTGTTATAATTGATTAAATGGAGCTGAGGTGCTTAGACCTTTAAAATTAAGGGAACAAAATTAGTGGAGGCTTGAGCCAATTAACGATAGATATGGGAGACCCATGAAACCCACTGAAGGTTATCAGAGAACTTTGAGTATGGGTGAAATGTACAACAACTGGCCCTCAAACAGTCAGGGCAGAGAATCACTGCTATGCATAGATCACAAAACCACACCTTCCTGGATTTTCTTCACTGTGAACTTAATCTATGATTAGCTTGTAACTAAAAAGCAAGCCTCCCTATCTTAAAATCAACCTCCTTAGCTAATCTCTTTCTTAAATTGGAATACTTGCAAGCATTCTGATCAGCCAGAATCTCAAAGAAGATTGAATAAAGATCTCTTGATCTCTATTATATCTTTTTATGAGAAAAGAAATAAAATCAAAGATACTTCCAATTTATTTACCTATATTTTTTTCCTAAAAGGAGATTTCCTGCACCAGGAAACATGACCTATTAGAAGAAGAAATGAATAAGGAATGAGGGGAAGTGAGTTTGAGCCTTAGATCTACCAATTATTTTCTGTGTCCTTGAGCTGATCATTTTAATGCCTCAGGGGCCTCAGGTTTTAAATAGGGCAAAGCAACAGGTAGAGTGAATAGAAAATGAGCCTCATAGTCAGGAATGAATGGTTACATTAAAAACAAAAACACAGAATAAGTGCTTAATGAATGCTTATGGGAGAAGGACAACATTCATTGAGCGTTTAAGTATGCATTATGCTAAGTGTCAGGGATACCATTAGAAAACCAAGATATCTGCTCTCATGGAGCTCACATGATAATTTTGGGAGGCCTGGCTTCAAATCCTGCCTTTAACATGTATTGGCAAATTATTTAACTCCTTGCTGCCCCCAGGGAATACTAAGAGTCTGAGTTACAGAAAAGGTGTCATCTGTATTGATAGGGGCTATTCCTTACCAGGAATATCCTATAAGAATAAAATCTCATGTCTTCTCTAAAATAAAATTAAAATTGAGATAGTCATTTCTTGTACTACTTGGGATTATCACAAGGCTGAAATGAGACCATGGCATGTATTTTATGACTATAAAGACCTACATACGTAGAAGGCTATCATATAAAGTGGAAGGGACAACGAACATGAAATTGGACAACGTGGCTTTTAACACTTGGTATTGCCACTTATTTACTCTCCAACTTCGGGACAGGCATTAAGTCACTCTAAGCTTTAGTTTCTTCATGTATTAGATGGAGAGCAGGAGAGACAAAATACCAGCTATAGCTACCTCACAGGGTTGTTGTTAAGGAATGAATGAGATAATGAATGAGAAAAAAAAAGTTTTGAGTTTACTACAGAAATGTTCCATATAAATCAGCTTTAATTACTAGATGGAAAAGAGTACAGCAGGAATACCTGTAGAGACACAAATTATTCTGGTACCCACTGAAATTAAAGCCCAGAGCCATCAACACAATGAAATGTGTGGTTTCCTTTTCAATAGTCTGAGAATAATTGTAAAGCTCTCAGAGGATAGGCAAGGTCAAAGGATTAACAGCATAAGCTCTTCTCAGATTATCGGGACATGATTTAGTTATTTGCAGGGAACCGGTTAGCATCACTGATTCAGTAGATTTCTTTCTTTCTTTCTTTTTTTTTTAAAGTCCTGAGACCTTCATGCAGTAGATGAGAAGGTTGTGAAAAAGCAATGTGCATAGATACAAGGGTTGAAATACATGTAGAAATACATTTACTGAATCAGTGATGCTAACCAGCTCCTTGCAAATAAATTACTCAATCATGTCCTGATAATCTGAGAAGAGTTTATGCTGTTAATCCTTTGACCTTGCCTTGCCTATCCTCTGAAATATGTGCGAAATAACATGGAAGTAAGGGAATGTGGAAATGAATTCCCATTTCCACTTGAATATTTCTTTGCATCATTTCCCCAACCTCATACCTCCCTGAAATAAGCATTTTTCAAACAGACAAAGTTACATTGGAATTCTACTTCAACACTTTGCTGTAGATCAGAATTCTGGATGTGGGTGGGTTTTTCTTGGAATTAGTTCAAGAGGGATTGGTTATGAGAATGCCCAAAAGACCTCATTACAGGGAGATCCCACCAACAAGGTAGGCTAAGGGCCAGGCTTATCTGTAAGCCAAACTGGCAATCACCTATAGTGTGTGATAATAATAGTCCATATTTATTTAGCCAGGTTAATTCTAATTTCGTCAGAAAAGTTGTCATGAAGTAGGTAGTCTTATATGATTAGCCCCGATTTGTAGATGGGGAAACTGAGTAGACAAGAATCTAAGAGAATTCGAAACATCACAGGGGCATAGATCAAGAGATGGGATGGGCGTTAGAGGTCGTCCTGTCTAATATTTGCATTTTACAAACAAAGAAAGAGACACAGAAAAGCAAAGTTGTCTGTGGTCATGAAGGTAGTAAGTGGAAGAACTAGGCTATAAACTTATATACTCCATTACTAAATCCAATATTCTATACACTACACTATCATTCACTTTGTGCAGTGGTTGGGCCACATAGTCCATGAGTGAACCTACACTATATATATATCTAGAGAGAGAGAGAGAGAGAGAGAGAGAGAGAGACACACACACACACACACACACACACACACACATGCATATATATATATATATATGTATATATATATATATATATATATATATATATATATATACATATTTCAATGTAATTTAGTTTTTCTGAGAAGGTGTCCAAAGGCCTCAGCAGACTTCAAAAGAGGTCCATGGCAAAAAATGATTATGAACTCTTGGGTTTCAGTTATTTTTCAGTCATGTCTAACTCCTTATGATACCATTTAGGGTTTTCTTGGCAAAGATGCTAGACTGGCTTGCCATTTCCTTCTCCAACTCATTTTATAGATAAGGAAACTGAGGCAAGCAGGGTTAAGTGATTTATCCAAGGTCACACAGCTAGTAAGTATCTGACACCAGATTTGAACTCAGGGAGATGAGTCTTCCTGACTCCAGGTCTAGCACTCTCTCCACTGCTCCAACTAGATGCTCCAAGTTCCTGGATTAGCTTGACTTAAAATTTAATCACTAGTTACTTACTTCTTGGTGTCAAAAGCCGCCCCCTCCAAAAAGCAGTCTTTCAAAATATTGATGCCTCTATGAAGGATGATATCTTATCACTTACCCTTCAGCATATACATACATACATACATACATACATACATATATGCATACACACACACACACACACACACATATATGAAAATTGCTCCGTTGGAACTGTAGAAGTTAGAGAAAATTGGCTGAGATAGGGCTTCAACAGAGTGATTCCTGATTAGTTGGAGAGAAATTATTTTGCTGACCAAGAATTCCAGTGTTGTTTTCCTTACCTAGAGCTGGGGAAAGCTGAGGCTCGATCTGCTTCTCCTTATATTTTGCTTTCTGCTTCTCCTTTTGGCTTGGGAAGGAAAAGCATAGGTGCTGTGCCCTGCTCTGTTAACCCAGTAAGATGAGCTATGGGTTGTTGAGCTTAGTATTCTGATGGGAAGGTGCAAAATCTGGGTCAGTGAATAACTAGCTAGTCTGAGACCTATAGCTCAGAGATAGATAGGTTGATGGTACTTACTAGCTGTGTGACCTTGGACAAATCACTTAACACTGTTTGCCTCAGTTTCCTAATGTGTAAAATGGACTGGAGAAGATGACAAAGCATTCCAGTATCTCTGCCAAAAATCCCCAAAAAGAAATCACAAAGTCAGATACAACTGAAATGATTGAACAATAAATAATTATTCAGCTGCTCCCAGGCACCTCTAAGGTCCACGCTGGATATTAACTGCTCTGCTTCTAAGGCATCTGCCATTTCTTCTGTTAGACTGATTAAAGAGTGCCCCCAAACAGAAAATCTGAGGGATGCCTACCTCAGAACCCTCTTCCTTTCAGAGCCATGGGACAGAGAAGGAGGTTCATAAAACCTGTATACCTGCGATTTTGTCAGTCCACAAGCATTTGTTAAGTGCTGACCACCAGGCACTGTGTCTTTGTACCCCTTTAGATCTGGAAGAGGAACAGATTCCCCATGTTTGCAGCTAAATACTTTTTCAGTTTTTAGGATTAAGTGTGATTGATTTTGCAAATAACCCCCCTTATAAAACTGGTTTGATTAAAGGAAAGATGTCATTGACAGTCATCATTGCCTCAAAGTATTGTTAAGTAGATAAAGACCTCCGGCCAATGTCAACCTATTTCCTTCTTAAATCTCCTGATATCGTGTATCTAATGTTCTAACTATGGGAGGCTTGTGGGATTCCCTATGATGATAAAAATTCTACACTTTTTCATTCTTATCTTTCTCAGGATCTTCCACAGTAGCTGTGCCCAACACATCCAACACTGTCCTTCAGTTGTTTTTGTATACCCTGAGGAGTATGTTTGCCCATGTGTTTTGTGCCCTTCCCACTCCATGACCAGCCCACTTGCTTAGAGTCCATGACTTTAGAAATGGTAGGAAGGATCCTATTCAATCTATCAAACAGTGTTTTCATTTACTATGGGTGAGGGAAGGGTAAACTTGTTTAAGGAGACTTAGGATGCCAATTTTTAGAGGAAAAAAAATTCATCCCTTCATTTATAATGTTGAAACTACAATTATTGTCAGGCACCGGATTTTTACATGAGAAAAAAACATGTGCTTGAGGTCCGCTGATTGCATGTGTAATGGGCCACTTGCATTTGCAATTAACCACTCACACCCTCATTTTCAGAACACAAGAGGTTGATTATCTGGTTGTAGGTGCAATAATGAGCACATACGACAAGAAATTCCCAGGGGAGGCCTCCTCAGAGGTCCTTCAATGGAAAACCTCACATGTGGAGTAATTAGGTAAGACAGAGCAGGGAATGTCACCAGGCACGTGGTCTATCAAGTGGCTTCGGCTGTCATTTCATTTATTCCTCTTGACAGACAAGTGGAAAGTTCTCCCCTCATCTGTACTAGATGAATGTATCTGGGGGCTCTTTGCTGCCACAGAGAGAAGGCCGAGCCACCGTGGTGGGCCTCTCCATCAATAGAGGTTTGCCTACATGTGCTGGCTCTTACTTAACAGAACAGTACATGGGTTGTTGTTTTTCAAGTCAGTAAGAGCTGGAAGGGTCCCTGAGGACAAACGGAAATTACCCAATCAACCCTTCTGAATGGAGAGAGAGACAGACAGGCAGAAAAGAGACAGAGATAGAAGGGACTGAGATAGAAACAGATAGCTAGAGAGAGGATGGGGAGAGGGCACATTAACTGAAACAAAACTGTATGTTAGAGACAAAAGTAGCAACTCCTCATCTAGATTTTTCTGTCTCCAAAGTAGAACCCCTAAACTTCTATCCACTAAGCATCACTGCCTATAAATAAATATACACATATATTGCATATGTATTCAAACATATCATATAGAGTTCCTTTATATTACATATGTATTAGATTTCTATATCTATCTCATCTATTCTTTCTCACTCCAATCCCCCCTTCTCTCTTAAAACAAAGATCCAGCCCGTACATAGACAGAAAGAGAGAAAGAAAAAGAGAGAGAGAGAGAGAGAGAGAGAGAGAGAGAGAGAGAGAGAGAATGTGTTATGGATAGGGAACTTTCAAATCATGTTGCTTCTTCTACTAAAATTTCCTATAGTGGTAGTATCAAACTCAATAGAATATATTGATTTAGAAAACCACAAATTAACATTATCTATGTTGTATACTATTTTTATTTTGTCAAAGATTTCTCAATTACATTTTAATCTGATTTGGGCTGCACTGGGGAATTTGGCCTTTTGCTTTTAACACCTCTAGCCTAGAGTACGAAGAGCAAGGGTATATTGGATCCACTTCCTACTGATTTGTGAGAGGTGATTGTTAAATTTTCAGAGTAATCATTTACACCTTGGAAACTGACACATGCTATAAAGCAGAGCTTTATTGTTTATTAATTGTCAAGACTTAAGAAAGTGATAGAGGAAATATTAATTATGTATATTAAACTTAAAAGTACATCATGAGTTTATTTTTGTTTCTGGCAAGCTGGCTGTTAAATATTTGCTGATATACAAGTAGCTGAAATGTTAATTGACTTATACATTGTCCATGGTTAGGGTCAGTATCTGCCAGAAGCAGAATTTGAACCCAAGTCCATTGGATCCATTCTCTATCCACTATAGCACTGGCTCGAATATATTTTGGAATATGTTGTGTTTCTCTTTCTATATAAATATATAGATACACAAACATACATACACACATATATATGCATATGAACATATATTTGTGAATATGTATGTATGGATATATACACCGATATTCTATAATATCCATATTAATTAACATAATAAATAGATTAATACACTGATGAATATAAATGTAGCATGAGGCCACATAAATACACAATGCATACATATGAGACACATAGGCATGTATGCATCAAGGATTACATATATACCTTTAGTCACCTACATATATATGTATGTGTGTACATACACACATATGTACATATATACATATTAAGAAATGCACCTGCATACATGAAATAGATTGGGCCTGCTGAAAACAAGTTAAGTGCTCCACTTGGATTGTCATAGAGACTTCAAGCTGTAAAGGAAAGCATGGTAAAGGGAAAATCAGGCATTCTCCTAGCCTTGTGCTTGGGTTGATGAATCACTCTGAGGCCCTCTGGCTCCGGAGGCTCCTTGGTGATTGTGATGTGAGGGTTGCTTGATGTGTTTAAGGCAGGACTGAGAATTGGCCTTTACCAGGAATAAAGCCATTTGCCCTCTTTTGGGTAGTTATCATTTCTAACTTTTCAGATATAGTTTTGTTCCAGTCTTCCCTTAAAAAGAAAATATTGATTTTTTCCACTCGTTCCAAGTCACTGTTATTGTTGTTCAGTTGGGTCTGGCTCTTCATGACCCCGTTTGGGGTTTTCTTGGCAAAGATACTGGAATGGTTTGTCATTTCCTTCTCTGGCTCATTTTACAGATGAGGCAAACAGGGTTAAGTGATTTCTCCAGGGTCATATAACTAGTAAGTGTCTGAGCTGCATTTGAACTCAGGTCCAGGCCTGGTGTTCTATCACCACACCACTTAGCAGTCCTTTGTTACTCCAAAACTTTTTTAGAGTACAACTGCATCAAGCCTCCTAAAAATTCCATTTGGAACTTGGAAGGACTACATTAAGCATATCTGGGTTGGGAATTATGAATCCGAGTCACTGGAGACGTCTTTCTCATCTTGGAAAAGCGATGAAATTCATTACTGTTGTTGGGCCTGTGACCAAAATGGCTCCAGGCCCTAGTTAGTTGAAATGTTGGAAGAGCTGGAAAACTAAATGGGGCGAGGCCTGCTGACATGTTCCTGCCTTTTTGAAAATTCCTACTCAGCAGTAATTCTGCTTTCTAATCTGTACAGACAATTCCCTGAAAGTCTCAGTGAGAACACAAGAGCTGCCTCTCCCCCAGTGGTCTACACCCTATTTTACATAGCCAAAAGCTACCAGCCCACACAGTCCCATCCATATATTGCAAAATGTTTGTCAGTGGGTGGGGCCATCATCCTAAATGCAACACATTGTTCAAAAGACCTGTTTTTACTATGCAAGGTCCCTTCCTTTGCAAATTTGGCTCCAGGAAGGAATTCATTGCCTACACATGGCCAAGTTTACCTTTTACTAGGTCATTAGGGATATTGGTGCCAAAAGAAAGGCTGGATCTGTAGCAACATGTGAAGAGTGAGAAAATGGGCATGGCCCGAGTAGGTTGTAGTCCTGTGTGCAACTGGAAAGATTGCACTGGAGCCAGGTGAGAGCAGGTATAATTCTATTCTGTCACTATGAGCCCACGGGCAGTTCATTCAAGAGAAGTATATTGGGGAGTTTCATTTAGATAAATCATTTGTACCGTCCAACTAGTATGGTTTTGAATCAGGGTTGCTTTTAAATGGAAACAAGTAATGATGGAGAAAGAGATGAATAATAACAAGAATTAAGATTCATTCATATAGCAGTAATGTCCAACTCTTCATGACCTCATCTAGGATTTTCTTGGCACAGATACTGGAGCAGTTTGCCATTTTCTTCTTCAGCTCATTTTACAGATGTGGAAACTGAGGCAAGCAAGGTTAAGTAACTTGCCCAGGATCACACAGCTAGTAAGTGTCTGAGGCCAGATTTGAACTTAGGAAGAGTAGTGTTCCTCATTCCAAGCCTGGTGCTCTATCCACTGCCCCACCTAGCTGCCCTAGATGCTTTATTATTATTTCATTTTAACCTCACAAAAGCCCTGGCAGATAGGTTCTATCAAGCATAGGAACTAGATCTCTGATTTTGTTAATATAGGGAAGACTTGGGTTAGGAAACACCTTGTACCAATGTAGGTTTGTGTCTTTTCTGAAACTTCTTGTCTTTGAGACTTTCCTAGAGAACCAAGAAGTTAGTTGATTTGCCCAGGGTCGCACAGACAAAGGAGGTTTTCCTGATTTTGAGACCCATTCTTTCTATGACAATTCACCTTTTTGTCCATTACATCTCACTGCCTCCCAGGTCCTGTCATTGTGCCCATTCCACAGATGGGGAAGTAGAAGAGGAGTATTAAATGACTTGGTCAGAATCATATACTTGGCAAGTGTTTGAAGAAAGGATGCAGACTCAGGTGTCACTGACTCCAGGTCCCATATTATCCCTTTTCCCACCAAGCAGGCTCATATAAATGCTTGCATGCACACCTAACAAGAATTTTCTATGTTATCTTCCCCTTACTTAATTCACAGCCATCACATGAGGTAAGCAGTATAAGATTTATGAACCCATTTTAAATAGAAATTGTTTGAGGCTTAGGAATTGACAAGTCCATGGTCACACAGCAGTGGGGTTTGCACTCAAAGTTTCTGGTTATTTCTTTCAAACCAAACAGACTCCTCCCGATAGCAAGATGTCTAGATCACTCACTGGGTGAATTCTGATGTTCAGAAAAAAGAAAGATAAAAAAATAAACAAACAATTGTCCTGGAAGCTGAAAGACCAACATTAGAGTGTCAGTCAGTCTTGGAGCTCAAAACTTTGTTGCCTATAAAACTACAAACACTCCACAAGTGGGAATGCCATAAGATGTTGACAGTCATTTGTACTTTTGATTAAATCAGCTTTTTGAATTGCTTCCTTAGAACAGAAGCTGAGAAGGGGACCCAAAAATAAGGCATAAGGATGTCCAACACTGGAAAGGGCAGGAAAGGGAGTAAAACAGGAAGAATGGGATTAAGGCCTAGGCTTAATTTGAGTTATTGGGTGATTTCTTCAGCCCTTTGGTTTCCTTTGCTTATGATGCTAGCCTGGGCTTCCTTCCTTAGTACCCAAAGTCTTATCCAGATCTAATAATCCTGATATCCTCTGCTTATGCTCGCTGGAAGAATTAAAATCAGATTATTCTTGGTTATTAACTTGGGGTGTGTGCAGAAAATGGGGTGGGGAGGGAAGTTTAAAGGCACTGGAGGTCAAGCTTGCAAATGCCCACATGAAGCCCCCTGCACTGACCAGGACAAGAGTACTTAATATGGGGTCTATGAGTTATATGTGTGTGTGTATACACACATACATATATACATACGTGTGTAAATATACACAAATGTACACATATGCATACAGAATGCATGCGTGTATTAGATGTCTATATATGTGATGTATGATAAACACACATGAGTACAATGCATATGTACCTATAAAATACACATTTGTATATTCACACATGCCATATAATATATAAATAGATGTGTGTAATACATATATGAATGTGCATATAATATATACAACACATATAAAATATATAGCATATGTATGTATATTATATAAGATATATTTCATATACTACTTATGTGACAATCAGGATAAGTACATCATAGGCAACTCTGAACACACGGATCAGGAGTAAACCACATAAGTACGCATACAGGGGTGGTAGAATTCTTTTGATGCTTAGTAATTCAGTGTCAGACTCATCAGCTGTTTTAATTCTTTCTACGTGTTTCCTCTTCTCCCTCCGGAAGAATGGGCCTAGTCCGACCACAATGACTTAATTGTTTTTTAGGTGTCCCAAAGTGGCTTTGACTTAAGGAACTCTAATTTTTTTTCCTTCAAGTACAAAAATACTGATAAAAAGAAGACAGAATCGATGCAATCCAGTCACTTAAAACCTCGACACTTTAAAGTCCTTTATTTATTTATTTTAATGGGCTTTGTCAATTCCCATAGCTGTTGAGGAGGATGGGATTATTTCATGCAAATTGAAGATCTCAGTAGAATTCTGTTTCCTACAGTGAAGACAACAGGAACAGTAATTGACAAGACTATCATTGCTTCACAGTTGGATAGGCCTCTAGGCTAAATTTTTTAATCTTCCTTCCTGCCCTGGGGTCATACCATGCCGCACTTTGTTTCTGTCCAAACATTATTGTTAATTGACTTCCTAGCTCTCTTGAGAAATTTTCTTTTAGATATCCTGGTTTTCAGAGATCTGAGTTTATTAAGACATATGTTTCCAAAGGATGTTTTTATTCTTAGTTTGAATAATGCTTTCTATTAGTGGCCATTCCATGAATTATCTTAAGCTTAGTCCTATTAAGGTTTTGGCAAATCATATCATCTTTTGGGAATTCTTCACTTTTGGTAAGAACCAATAAAGTAGAGGCAGCTAGGTAGTACAGTGTTATGCCTGAAATTAGGAAGATGAGTCTTCTTTGAGTTCAAATCTGGTCTCAGACACTTACTAGGTGTGTGACCTTAGGCAAGTCACTCAACCCTGTTTGCTTCAGTTTTCTCATCTATAAAATTAGTTGGAGAAGGAAATGGCAAAACACTCCAATGTCTTTGCCAAAACAAAACAAAACAAAACACAAATGGGGTCACGAAGAGTTAGACACAACTGAGAAATGAAGGAAAAGCAACAAAATAAAGTAGAACATTTGTCCTCATTGATTTTTCTATTTTTTTAAAGCATTTGTTCATGGCATACACCAAAATGTGTTTGATCCATGGCCAGAAACATCTATTTTTTAATAGCTTTCTGGATATTGTTGGCATACCTGCCAAAAAGCCCTCATTCATGATTGGAATATGTGTATAAATGTCCATAGCAAGAAAGAACAATTAGCAAATCTACAGCTTTTTTTATACTTTCTTTGTGAAGATAACTATTTGTTATTTCCTTTCAAAGATTTTATTGGAGTAGGCACTTAGAGGATTGAGAGCTGGAAGAGACTCTCCATTGATGTAGGTAGCAACACTCATCTCTTCTTCCCACACTCATCTCTCCTTCCCACCCTTTTGCAAGTTGGTTCTTCATAAGCTGATACAGAGATAAGCATCTCTATCTTAGCTAGATGGGTACTTAAGTAGCAGACTTAAACACAATGGGCTTATACTTAAAGCCCTTCCAATTTGATGGGACTGCCCTTTTCTAGTAAAGCCCTTGAGAATCCAGGGTCCTAGCCATGTCATGATGCCAAGCCCTTTAGTGGAGGAATTATTGGCTAGATTATATTAAATAATTATGTTTGTTAGAACAGGAGATTTCACTGATCCTGGGACTGTACTGTGTGATGCATGATATGGGAAAATCCAAATGTATTTCCAATTCAATATAATAAATATTTATTAGATACCTACAGCATGCTGTGCTCAGTGAACAGGATGCCAGGATAAAAATGAAATGGTAACTGCCTGTTGGAGGTATCTGGCATTTGCACAAAGAAGTAAATAGGGGGTAATTGAAGAAGAAGGTATCACTAACAGCTGAGAGGTCAGGAAATGCTTTGTGTGAAAACCAGATCATACTTTGAAGTAAGTCTTAGAGGATGGTAAGAATTCTAAGGATTTACCTGACATCAAGGTGTAGTAACTGAGAATTTCTCTTCAAACAAAACAAATGATTTGCCTTAACAGGAGAAGAACTGAGTCTAATATGGTTACTTTTAATTTTTTTTCATGAAGATTTTCAGATTTTAGCTCTAGCATACCTAGTGCTGAGTTTATCGTTGCCATTTCAGCCCACATTTTTATAATGGGTGTCTACCCACCATGTTTCAGTTACTCTGATTAAGTCATAATCATGACCCTGAGCTAAGACCTTGGGTTCTACCTGCCCATTTCCCATGTTCTTTGAATGGATACAACATTTTGGGCTGTCACATATTTTCCTCTTTACCTTTTCTCTTAATTGTATCTCAGTCTAACAAGAAGACCTAAAGTATTCTCTGGAGTTCAAATCTTCCCCAAGATCAATGAAGTTTTTCTCTGCCTTTGAGATTTCTGACTCTATTTCCATCAAATCCACTTATGGAAAAGCAAGTTTTATAATTTGCCCTTGGTTCAACCTAAGGAAAATGATTTCAATTAGTTGTTTCCAAAGTAAGAACAGGTACCCATGCATATGACATTTTGCTGCATGGGACAATGGATATTAAAGCCTATGTCTTTGGATGGCACCCATCTAAAATGTTAACATTTGCTCCGATCTTACTGCTTGTCCTCTAGTGTGCCAGGGAATTTGCCAGCAAGATAATGAAAGGGAATGGGAAGTTACTTCAATTCAATGACAGTTTTCAATCAGAAATACTTATTTAAAGTTGAATTAACTCTACTGAAGCATATGAGGATCTCAAAGAACAGAAACTTCATACTAATTTAAAAGTGGATTTTGTAGATGTTGTACAATATTCCTTAATCAATGAAAGATGTCGTTGAACATGCAATGAGTTTCAATTTATGAAACCATAGATGGAGACTTCATTGCTCTCTAATTTATGAACACTTTAAGGTACCATCTGCAGAGAAAAACAGAAAATAAAAATGTGTTTTCAGCCTTAATATATTGCCTGTAGTCAAATAAAGATATTTACCACAAACGAGGGTGGAAGTTACTTTGCATAGAGAAAGGGGACCCCTGACATCTTAAATTTATAAATAATGTCATTGTCGAGGAAGTAATTCTCATCTGCATAGCTTATAATGATAATGGAATTAATCAGGAGAAAGTCTAAAATAGGAATAATATGAATATAAAATATTTTCCATCTGATTTTCCTTCTTTTTCTAAATATAATGCACAGATGTAAAAGCACCTGGATGTGCTAGGAATCAAAATTCAACTATCTCAGGCTTAAGTCCCACATATTAACATGGAAAAATGCAATGGGATCTGTTCCCCTGCAGCTGTTCCTGCTCCGCAATTCATTGTCTGTCTCAATTAGAAGCTCCTCTTTTGTAATACCATTTCCCTCTCTGTGGTTGATTTGATCAAACATCCTATTGTTGAAGCCAAAAACATAGCTTTACCAAATCAGCTTCAGTATTGTTTGAAACTCATCATTCATTACATTATTCTTCATCAGTGCTTATGATCCTAATATCTGCAAATAGGAATTGAATCTCAAATGAAGCTTTCCAAATCCACTTGACTAGAAGTAGTCTGTGAGTGGAATTTTTTTTCTTTCAAAACAAAAAAATGACAAAAAAATACCTTTTTGGAATTGTATACACCATGGCAATACCAAATAGATGTGAATAAATATTAGAGTAATATATTTTAGCATTGGATAACAGCCTGAATTCTTTGCCCCAGAAAATTACATAAATGCTCCAGTGTGCATGTGGTTTGTATTTGAGGTGTAATGAGCTGTTCAAATGGAGAAGGGCAGGCAACCGTATTCAAAATAAACATCAAATTTTAACAAAGACACATCCACTTAGTTTGCAAATAGCTTTGATAGTTTGAGATTATTGAAGCTACTTCAGGGTACTGTATCATTGGTTGAAACCCAATTTCTAATTGCAAAATATCCCCATGAATCTGGAAAGAATGAATAGAATGATTCTTTGTGGAGTATGATTCTGTATGGAATAATTGGTCAACTGTGTCCACATTGCCAGAGTGCTTTCAGTCTTGATGAGAAAACAGAGAAACAAATTGAAATCCTAAGGGGAATGATAAAAGAGTGCATAATTCCAAGTCTACCCAGGGCCATTTTGATAGAAACTTCAGCTCCAGTTCATTTGGGGCTCTTGTTGTTATGGTAGCACATATATTGTAGGTTTTTTCCTTGGGTCTGTGATCTCATTCCCTAGTCTTGGATGTCAATATTGTCCCAGCTAGGCAAAAGTTCAGCCAGAGATTCTTGGTCCTAACTTTCTTATTTCAGGACTGAAGGCAGGACTGCCCGTCTCTTTCATCTTCTGAAGGAACATAGGCACTCTTGATCTATTGGAGATAGGGTTTAAACTACATTCAAAACATAACCAATTGGTTTTGCTTGACTGGGCGTATTTGTTCCAAGAGTTGTGTTTTTCTTTTTTTCCAGTGAGGAACGTTTTGGGGGTGTCAGAAGAAGAAGGAAAAGAAAATAGATTTTAATTAATTGAAAAAAAATAAATTTAAAAAAGAAAAAATCTATATCCAAAGACAACAATCATTCACCATTACAATGTAAGTTATTCAAAGGTGGAGACTGGGTCCCATATATCCCTGTGTCCCCCCTAACGTTTAGGATGGCATGATGCACAAAGCGCTGACTCAAAGTGTCCATCTGCATACTCCCTTCCATCGGGTCAGATCATTGAGAAGTAGTTGGTATTTTCTTAAAGACATTGAAGTGACCACTTCCTCCGTTCTTGATCCCTTCATCAGTAATGGACTTTTCCACACCCCACTATCTCACAGAAATTTTTTCCCCAATGTAGTTATCATGTATTATGTCTTCTACTATATGTATATACCATATCCCCCTACTAGATTATAATTACCAAGTGGGAAGGGGCCATATATGCATGTTCCATCTTCTCCAGCACCTTGTACAGTCCTCTGCATAGAGAAGATATTTAACACACTTCATTGAACTTTATACTTCAGTATTTCAGAAGATTAGTAGTTTCACTGATTTGGGTACTCCCTTCACCAATGAAGATTGCAATCCCTCCAAACCTTAATGATTTACTCTGTCAACTAGGTGACATGGGGAGCTGAAGTTGGAGCTGAGTTCTCTGTCTCACACACTCCCTATTTTCTTTGTGCTCTTTTCTCTCTAGGTTTTCAGGACATCACTCTCCTGATTCTCCTCCCACCTGTGACAACTCTTTGTCCATCTGCTTGTGTTGATCCTCACCCAGGTCATGCTGTCTAACCACTGATATCCCACAAGGCTCTGTTCTGGATTCTCTTCTCTTCTCCCCATCTACTACTTCACTTGGTGGTTTCATCAGGTCCCATGGATTTAATTTCTATGTTGGTGATTCACAAATCTGTCTATCTTGCTCTCATTTCTCTACTGGTCTGAATATCACATATCCAACTGCCCTTCAGATATCTCAAAATAATGTCCAGCAGACTGTCTTTGCCTTTCTTTGTGTCCAACACTTAACAGAGTCACTGGCATACATCAGGCACTTAATAAATATTTATTGATTGACTAATGCTGAAAAAGGCATCTAATCTCTCTCTCTCTCTCTCTCTCTCTCTCTCTCTCTCTCTCTCTCTCTCTCTCTAGCTTTAGTTTTCGAATCTTTAAAATGGGGCTAATAATAGAACTTCCATCACAAGGTTGTTGTGAAGATAGACTGAAGGTGTAAGGAAATTGCTTTTGAAAGCATAAAGCACTGAAAAAAATATTAGCTGTTATGAAAATAAAAACTAAAATGTGAAGAAAAAGCCAGAGAGATGTATACAAAATGATTTTAGCATTGTGTCTTTACTTGTACCTTATGGGGTTTTTCATGGGGTCGAAGTTAGAGAAGACCTCTTCAGAGAAAGTAAAGAGAAGAAGGCTATTAGATCACTTCTGGGCATCCTCTTTGCCCAGTTATCTTTTTTAGTAATTAGATTATCTTGGGTGGATAAACACAAAATTTCATTATGCATCCCATAGGGCAGAGAAAAATCTTGACTTTCTGAGGATCTTGTTTCTGAATAAGAGACCTTTGTCTGATAAGAAAGGATAAGGATGAAGAAGTTAAATATAATTCAGCTGTGGGCAAATGGGGGTGGGGGAATGGAATAATTCTATTATCCATATTATCCATTATGAGAGAGAGACAGAGAGAGACAGAAACAGAGAGAGAGAGAGATGGAGACAGACATAGAGACACACACACACAGAGACACAGAAACAGACACACACACACATGCAGAGAGAGAGAGAGAGAGAGAGAGAGAGAGAGAGAGAAAGTTGTGAGAGAGTGGGGAGAGGTAATGAATTGACTAAAATGGACCACCATGAATATAGCTCAAAATAATACATCAATTAGATGACTTTAATTCCTTTCTATGTCTTGTCTGGGTAAAGCATTTTGTATTTCTCCAAGTGGGAGAAAGGGAAGGGAATAAACATTTATGTATCACCTGCTACATACCAGACACTATACTAAGTGCTTTTTATAAACATTATTTTAATTTGATCCTCATCATAACCCTGGGAGGTAGATGCTATTATTATTTCCATTTTACAGATGAGGAAATAGAGGCAAATAGCTGAAATGCTTTGCAAATGCCTTGCCTAAGCTCACACAACCAGTTAAGTGTCTGGATTTGAACTCAGGTCTTCCTAACTCCAAACCCAATATACTATCCATTGTACCACTAGTTGCCTCTGATGTTCTCAAAGGACTTTTATATAATTAAGTCCCTGGAACAAAAGTGAAATGTGACATATTTAATGTTCATAAAAAGTTTTGGAGAATGTAGGTAGAAGTTTTTAAATGTCTCAGATGTACTAATCACTTCAAGAAGCTCTAGTGGCTGCTTGTTGCCTCTGGAATAAAATAATAAAATAGCATTTTTATAATAGGAGCAGGTAGGTTGTGCCATAGTGCACAGAGTTCAAGACCTGGAATCAGGAAGACTCATCCTCCTGAATTCAAATCTGGCCTCAGATACTTCTAGCTATGTGACCCTGGACTAGTCATTTAACCCTGCTTGCCTCAGTTTCCACATTTGTAAAATGAGCTGGAGAAGGAAATGGCAAAACACTCCAGTATCTTTGCCAAGAAAACCCCAAATGGGCTCATGAATAGTTAAACACAACTGAAAAATTGACTGGACAACAGTCTGATTGAGCTGAACTAAACTGTCTCACTATCTAGAGTTATAACTACAACAGGGTCATAAGGCTTGGCCCCAAGGCTCTAAAACTTTACAGGCTTCTGACTGTATTTGTACTCCTATTAGCAGTACAGAAATACCTAAGGTCTTTTTTTTTTTGGTTGTTGTTGATTTAAGAGTTGGGAGTAGTTGGTATCATTGAAAGCACAACCTGGTAACCACTCAAAGACCCCTGCTGGGAAGAAAGTCAAAGAGTCCATAGTTAAATTATCTTTCTTCAAATGTAAAGTTAATGGATTGGCCTGACTAATATAATGTACTTATTTTGATCTATAATATGCAATTTGAGACTTTAAGATGGATTTTAAATCAGCTCCAGTAAATTAAAGGGAATGGTACCCAGACCATTCTAGGAAAAACAATTTTTGCAATAATGGATTGTCAATGTGGGATAGAATTTTAGATACCAGTAGCTGGAGGTATTGTGGGCCAGGTTGTGTTGATGTGAAAAGATATTTTAAGACAATATCCATAAGAGCTGAATGCTGATTACTAAGGCACCTCCAATTCATTCCTGCACTCTCTGTGTTCCCATCCCTTCCATTTTCACCACATTTTGAGAACGAGAAATGAAAAAGGTCATTTAACTTTCAGAAAATGATGAAATATGACCAGAGCATTCGACTTTCTTCCACTTTAATATGCTCATTTAGAGAAAACTTACAGGAAAATATTGTTGCTAAAGCTTTGGATTTGACCCCCTTGCAATCCACAGCATAAAATAGCTTGTCATTAATGACTCTTTCTGTTCTTTGTGCTCAGTGAGGATTACATAAATATTTTCTTAACCAATAATGCCATCTCAAGTAAAAGGCTGTTTGTAACTTTTAGAATTGTAATCAAATAGTAATAACTCAGGCATGAGCTCACCGGAACAATTCCAACTAACATTAGAATTGCCATTTCCACTGGAAGGAAGGAGAGGAGAAGAAGCCCAGATGGGAATGTTGGATGGGGGGAGGGAAGGGGACTCTTTGTTTTTTTTTGCTTTATTGCTTTATCATGACAGGCATGGCATGAACATTCATGTTGGCAAGAGTGGCCATGCTTGTGTATGATTTGACGATGGATGGATGGATAGAAGAATAATAAAACATTTATTAAGTGTTTATTTTGTGCCAGCCATGGACCTAAATGTTGATAATACAAATAAATGCAAAAAAGACAGTCTCTTACCCTCAAAAAGCTTATATTCTAACAGGAGAAGATACATAAAAAAAGGAAAAGGAAGGGGAATGAGAAGAATATGAGTAATAGCACCTTCTTCTCTGGGCTGTTGTGGGGATCAAAGGAATTAGCATATGCAAAGCACTTTGCAAACCTTAAATGCTCTAAAAACGTTAGCAATTATTACTATTTAGGATATTCACTGCTGCTAGGAAGGTGAGAAAGCCCTCAGTAGACATTCAGAAAACAGTTAAGAAAATTTGATAAAATTGAACCAAATGTCTCACCATCTAGAGCCATAACTAAGACAGGGGTTTTGTCCTAGGTCTCTGAAACTTTGAAGGCTTCTGTCTGTACTTGAAATTCCCTTAATAGTGTAGAAACACCTAAACTTAGCACCTAGTTAGTAAGAATAATGAATTAGAATACTTTTTCCCGCCTCACCTCTAATCACAACTCAGGTGAGTTTCTGTGACATTTCAGGATCTCTTCCCTATTCCCAAATGAGTATATTTCAAAAAGATTTGAGGATACATTTCATACTGCTTGACTTGTCCATAAAATTATTAGTAATAACTCTGCTCAAGCTTCTTACCTGAAATGGGAGCAGGGGAATACATATAAAGATAAGGTGAGAATAAGGAAGGAAGTATGCTTGTACCTAACCAAACAGAGGAGTGCCTTTTAGGAACCACACATTTCAGCACATGGAAGGGTAAATCTCAAGATATTTAAAACTGGGCAAGATTTCAAAAGGATGAAGATATCATCGATAATACTTTTTGGTTTAATAGGAATGAAGTGATGGAAAACTTCTTAACCCATAAGCCTATGTTCTCATTTCTAAAACAACTTTCTGTGGATTCCATTACATATCAATGGTATGTTTAATGAGATACCATTATCTCATATCAATGGTATCTTTAATGAGAGCATGAATGAAAACTGGTAGACTTCCAAAGATGATTTTGTACAGGAGCCCATACCTTAATAGTTATAAATTGTTAGAGATATAAAGAGAATAGGTTCTATGTCAAAAGTAGGCATGAATAGCATTGAAATAGTTGTCTTCTTCATCTGTATTAACATAATACTGGATTCTCTGACAGATACCATTACAGAGTTAACTTTGGCCAATGACCCATTGAGTATACACATTGGGAGAACCATATAATACTTATGATATTTAGGATTATAATGGAATATATTAAGCTAATGATAGATTTAGAATTGCAAGAGCACCTTAGAGATAATTTTAATCCAACTCTGTATTATTGATAAGTAAAAATATCTCACATCATCAGTTGCCTGCTAGCCTCTCTACCCCTATGTCACATTAGCTTCTCAAACTCAGTATATCTAAATGGAGATCATTTTCCCCCTAAATCTACCTTTTCTCTAAATGTCCCTGAGAGGGATAATTTATAGTAAAGTTTCCCCATTCTGAAAAATCAAATCTAGAATGGCCTCAGTATTCACTAGGCCTACATTTAGAGGTCACTTGACCTTCTAGCAATCTGGGGCTTAGAGCAATTGAGACCCTCCCCAGTGCCACCTCAGCAGAAGACATGCCGAATAAGGTTAAGACTCCTTTCATTGGACAGCCACATGTTTCCAGATCCTTTGTCTCAGAGAGAGATTCCTGCACTTAGGTTGTGGGTCAGCCCCTCTACCAATGACAGTGAAGGCCAGTTGGGGGGGTTGGGTTTCTGCATTAGAAGATTATGTAACCATGGGCTGGCTTCTACCTGTTGCTCTCTCCTTGCAGACTCCATGTGGGTGACAGGGGCAGAGTCCTTTCTCATAAGAAAGAATAAAGACCTTTTCTGACCTCAGATTCAGACTCTGAACTCTTTCATCTCACACACCCCTATTTCTGATGATAACACTCCCATCCTCATATCTACCTATAATGGTGATCTTTGAGTCCTCCCTCTCCCTTAATGCCTTGAAGTCAGTCAGTCGACAAGGCATATTGACTGTACTGCTAAGCATCTCTTACCTCTATACCCTATTCTCCATAAACACACATTCATTGTGTAATAGCAGAAACTTCTCACCTCTTATTTGGATTATTGGAATAGTTTTCAAATTGGTCTCCCTGCTTCTAGTTTCTCTTCTCGCTGGTTCATTCTCCACACACCTACAAAAAGAACCATGCCCAGAGATGTCACTTTCATACTCAATAACTTATTATATCACCTTTTTGCCTCTAAGGTGAAGTGCAAACTGATTTTAGGTTTCTACAATTTGACTCTTACAGGCTTTTTCAGCCTTATATACTACTGTTCTTTATGAACTCTGTGTTTCAGAAATACTGAACATTACTAGCTATTCCTCAAAATTGCAACTATACTTTCTACTTCCTTATTTTTGGACAACAGTTCCTAGAATAAGCTCACTCACTCCTCATATCCTTATTTTCTGAAATTTAGACTTCTTTTAGGGCTCAACTCAGGTGCCATGGGTTTTCCATGAGAATTTTCTGATATGTTCAGTTAGTATTGTTACCCTTTATCTACATCATATTATATAATCTTTGAGTCATTCTGTATTCCTACTTCCTTCAACCCCCTCTGCCTCTCTACCCTCAGTAGCATGGAATTTCTTTCAGGACAGAGGCCTTTTCATGTTTTTTCCCTTGGTATAG
>JAQQSU010003539.1:0-14333 GCA_028627135.1 Pseudochirops cupreus | reverse complement strand
AGCTCTTAGAAAGAGGCTGGGAACTCTTCCTATATACTTCCGGCTGACCGGATAATAAAGACTCCAAGACCGAGGCCCAAGACGGCTATCCGGATCTACGCCACTCAACGCGAGAGCCCTGGCTAGCCCAGTCACTCAGTCCCCCTGCTGTCTGCAGGCCGCGGCGGAAAGCTGCAGAGCCGAGGCGGGTGCAAAACCTCTGCCTTTCACGTTCGCAGTGCTGATATGGTTCCTCGTAGCCGAGCTGACTTTAGTGGGAAGTATCTTTGTGTGCGTTTTGGAGTTCCAGGATTGGTTTAGAGTCCTATTTTATGGGTATTTTGGGGTGGCTATGTGAGAGCTGCGATATGTTGCTGCTTC
Source organism: Pseudochirops cupreus (assembly GCA_028627135.1). Taxonomy (NCBI): domain Eukaryota; kingdom Metazoa; phylum Chordata; class Mammalia; order Diprotodontia; family Pseudocheiridae; genus Pseudochirops; species Pseudochirops cupreus. The sequence continues at coordinate 13,973 of JAQQSU010003539.1, read as the reverse complement.
TACGCCGCCATCTTGGCTCCGCCCCCCCTAAATCTAACTTCTTTCTAGACTTTTTTCCACATTATTTCCCTTTACACACTCTATGTTCTAGCCAAATGGAGGATTATTTCCCAAGCTCAGCATTCTGTCTTCAATCTCCATGTCTTCCAACAGTTTATTTCCCTGTGCCCTGCTTCCCACCTCCTCCTACCTTGTAACTGGAACTCCACCTGGAAGAATCCTTAGCATCTTTGGGACTTAGCTCAAATACCATAGATGTATAGCTTTTTCTGATATTCCCTGTTGTTGACACTCTCTTTCTCTACCAGGGTTTTACTTGTCAGTCAGTCAATAAGAATTTATTTAGGGTGTCCTTTGTACTGGGCAGAATGTGATAAGCCCTGGGGGATGCAAGGGGGAGGGGGAAGGGGGAGAAAGTCCCCGTCCTCAAGGAGCTCACAATCAGATGGGGAAGATAAGTAACTAAGAAATATGCTTAAACAAGCTACATATTGCACAAACTGGAAATAATTAACTGAGAAAAGGTCCTAGAATTAAGAGGGATTGTGAAAGGCTTCCTTTAGAAAGTGGAAATTTAGTTGGGATTTGAAGGTAACCAGGAAACCAGGAGGTAGAGGAGAGGAGGGAGAGCATCCTGGGCATGGAAGAAAGTCAGAGAACCAGGAGATTGTCTTCAACTGTGTTGAAGAGTACAATATATATCACAGAGTAAGGTGCAAGAACACTGGAAAGGTAAAAGGTTATGAAAGGCTTTGAATGCTAAATAGAAGCTTTTTTATTTGATCCTGGAGGTGATGATTTATTAAGTATGAGGGTAACATAGTTGGACCTGCACAACCGACTGGAGTGGAGAGAAGCAAGGTAGGCAGACCAACCAGCAGGCTGTTGCAATAGTCAGTATATTCAGTCCCTCGAGGGCAAGGACTTTTCTGTTTTTATCTTTCTATCTATCCTAAGTACCTAGTCCAATGCCTAGTTCATAGTAGGCTCTTTAAAAAATGTTTGTTAAATTGAATTATATAACATTGTTGATGAAAAAAGGGAACCCTGAGTCATCCACTGTCAGTTATGGTTTATTAAGTTTTTATTAGGTGGTTCAGTGGATAGAGCACTGGGCTTGGAATCAGGAAGACTCTCCAAAATTTAAATCCAGTCTCAGACATTTACTAGCTGTGTGACCCTGAACAAATCACTTAATAGTTTGCCTCAGTTTCCTCATCTGCAAAATGATCTGAAGAAGGAAATGGCAACACACATCTTTGCCAAGAAAACCCCAAATGGGGTCCCCAAGAATCGGACACAACTATAAAGATTGAAAAATAACAACAAAGGACTATAGCTCAGAAGTCAGTTAATATGGACATGAGTTTACCCTGAGAGTTGTGCCTCTCAATTGCCTGGTCATTGTCAAGAGGAGAACCTTACTCAAGCGGGATCAAAGCCTTGAGGTTATATTTATGAATGATATGACTCAACAACAACTCCTATCAGTTACAAAGTTCTAAATGAGGCCCAAAGGGTGGATGAGTGAAAATTATAGTAGGAACCGGTTCTCTGCCATAGTCACCACACTCTGCAAGAATTCTAATTTGTCTATTTTGTTTTAGGACCAAGGTGAGAGTATGTCCCAGGAAACTAGCTCTTAACCAGGATTCAACAAGAACACTCCTTCAGGCTTATCAATCTTTTCTTATTAGATTAAAAGATCCTTGAGGGCAGGGAACATGTTTTACTTTTCTTGAATTCTACCCCCTCCCAGCATTGTGGTGGATACACAGCAGATGGTTAATGAGGAGGTATAACAGCATTACAGGAGGTGATGATTTTTTATACTAAATTTACCAAAACTTTTAGATATTTATCTCCCTTACAATTCTGGATGATGAGGAAGGAGGCAGTTTTTATTGTTGTGTTTAACTGTGATAATTCAATGCAAAACACTTATGGTGTGCTGCATAGCTGTGAACTGTGGGCTAGGATGGACTGGCCACCATCTGTTCTAGCCATCTTTCTATATCTATGTCATATCTTCTGAGAAATATTTTTATAATAAACTTTTTTCATTATCAAGGACAGCAAAGCTACTACAATCAGACTGTAATATAGTCTACTTATAATGGAGATGAAAAGAGAACAAAAATGGAAAAAGCAGCTGGGATAGCCCAAGTCCATCATGGAAGTGACAAAATTTTGCGGGTGCCAAGGTAACATCAATTTCCAAAGAATCTGAAGGAGACAAAAATATCAAAAGTGTGAAAACCCAAGAAAAACTACTGTTCCCTATGTCAATTTTGACATATTTACACAATTTTCACAAAAATAATCTACATGTTTCAAGAGTATCTTTGATGATATATTAGAAGGGAAAAGTTAGCACACTTTTACAATAACATTCCACAGCAGACTACATCTTTATTATAGCACAATGTCTGAAAGATGTAGAGACAAAATCTTACCATGCTTACTGTTTGTTGCCCATTAAAGAACATTCAGTTTAGTAGAACCAAATCCTCTAAGGAGGTGTCTCTGAAACTAGCTGTGTGACCACAGGGAAATCACTTAACTTTTCTAAGCCTTAGTTTGCTATGAATCAATCCAAACATTGTGCTAAGGGACTGTTAGGTGGTGCAAGTGGATTCAGGGCTGGGCCTAGAGACAGAAAGACTTCTAGAGTTTTAATATAGCCTCAGATACTTACTAGCTATGTGACCTTGGGCAAGTCACTTAACCCTGTTTGCCTCAGTTCATTATCTGTAAAACGAGCTGGAGAAGGAAATTGCAAACCGATTTGGGGTCTTTGCCAAGAAAACCCCAAATGGGGTCAATGAAGAGTTGGGATTGAACAACTATGAGCTAGGCACTGTGCTAAGTGCTCAGGTTACAAAAAGAGTAAAAAGACAGTCTCTGTCCTCAAGGAACTTACATTCCAATGGGGGAGACAACATGCAAACAAATACAGAGCAAGTGATGTACAGGACAAATAGGGCTTTAATTAACAGAGAGAAGGCACTGAAATTAAAAAGAGGTTCAGGAAGGTGGGCTTTTAGTTGTAACTTAAAGGAAGCCTGGGAAAAGATAGTAGTGGGAGAGAAAGAGGGAGAGAGTATTCTGGGCTCGACGATAGCCAGAGAAAATGCCGGGAGCCAAGAGATGGAGTGTCTTATTTTTGCCAAGGAGAGCATTTTGTATTTACTCCTGGTAGCAAAAGGTAGGGAGTCACCAGAGTTTATTGAGTAGGGGTGTGACTTGATTGGACCTGCCCTTCAGGAAAATTCATTTTAGTGGCTGAATGGGGATGACGAGGGATTCTTTTTTTCCTGCACTATCAATTTCTCGAGGAAATGTCCGAAGAGACTCAGAGTAGTGTATGACATCAAGTTTTCTAAACGTGGAACGAATGTCCGAGGTCCTAGGAGGATAGGCACAATTTATAAGCATGAGGTTATGGGGAAAGAACTGTGGTCGATAGAGACTCAAATCACCCAACTAATCTAGGGTCAAACTAGCTTCCAACTTGGACAACCCTGCAGGACTGCACTGTTTGCTTTGGCCTGGGAGTTTTACCTTTCTGTGAGACCGGACTAGGGAGAAAGCACAAGCTTCTGAGTTGTCCAACTCTGACAGTCGGCCTTTTGTAGGGTACCCTGGGTTTTGGCAGGAGCCCCAGGCTCAGGCTAAAGGGTTTCTGCGTCGTTTTGAAACAGCGCGCACACTCTGCTGGTGCAACTCGGGTCCTGTGGGGTCGGAGAAATTCTGGGCCATAACATTAGCTGGTGCCGGGGCCAGCTCCACTGTTTGGTTTAGCGCTAGGACCCCTATACCGCTCGCTGCCCGGGCCCGTATGACAGGCCTGGCGAAGCCCAGAGAGAGACTCTGGAGCAGGTGATTTCCAGGGTCTCCGGGTTCCCAAGGGTGCCCACTTGGGCGCAAGCCCAGGAAGTAAATCCCGCTCCCGGGCTCTGGAAGCTCCATGCGTCCGGGTCTTGGCGCCGCCCCGCCCGTAGCTCCTGAGCCTCTTTCGCTGCAGGGAGGGGCACCCGGGACCTGGCGGGGACTGCGGCCGACAGCAGACAGGGGCAGGCAGTCCCAAGCATCCTCCGGCTTCTCCCGCCCCACCGCCCGGGGGCATCTCCTCCGCCCCGGGGAGCCAGGGGGCGGGGACCTAGAGCCTGCCCTGTAATTCCTGCCCCGCCCGCGGGAGAGGAGGGGCTGCGGCTTGGCGGACCACTGAAGGCGCAGGAGCCGCTGCTGCTGTCTGGGGTGACCGAGACTTGGGTGCAGGCGGCTCCCCCATCCAGCCCGGCCGAAACCTCTCCGGCTCCCGCTGTCTCCTCCTGCTACAGGACTCGGCTCGGCTCGGGGCGGTTCTTCTTTACCCGCAGGTGGGAGCCCTCTCTCCGGGGAATGGGGGCCGGGGGACCGGAGGTGGGGGAAATCAGGGTGAAGCCCCGACGGTCTCTTGCTGTCGACTCTTCACGCACTGAGGGACTCCGGATTTGCATTGTGTGTGTCCGGGGATCGGAGGACTCTGAGGTGGGCGGAGGGGCCGCAGGGTAGGAAGGTTGCCTCCTACAACCTGCAGCCTGTCCCCACTAGACAGATTAAGGGGTCTCGGCTCCTCCACTACGCGAATGCCTATCCTCCCCTCCCCCCTCATTGGACCGACACAGGGGTTTGGGTTGGTGGCGGGGGCGTGTGTGTCCTTCCTCATCCAGCCGAGGTTCCTTCCCGAGCCCTCTTCTGGCTGGGTGGGGGCGGCGGAGTGGGCAGGGTGGGAGGTTGTGTGCCACGGTTTTCCCCTCCGTGTCGCCCTTCCCTCCCTTCTCATCCCCCTAAAACTCCCCTCCTCCGTTTTTGCCCGGGTGACTGGGAATTCCAGCCGCTTGGCACACACTCCTGCATTCGTCTAGTCTCATTTCCCCCACGCTGCCTAATGCACCCAGCTCGCTTCAGTGTGGCTGGGAATTGCGGCTGGATGAGAAAAGCACTGATGTAATTGGCAAGAAGAGAATAACCGCCAGAAAGAGCATCCTAGCCTGTTAGAGCAAAACCTATAGCGGCTCCCTTAAGGGAGACGAGAATCTGGGAAGTTGCGAATTCGTTTCTTCTTCTGTACCTAGGTTGCCCCTCTCTTGCCCCTCTCTTGCCCCTCTCTTGCCCATCTCTTCCTACCCTGCATCCCTCAGTTTTCATTCACACTTTGCTGGGGACATGTCTGCCTTACCCAGTTCATCTCGGGACAGGGTTTGCATTGCAGTCAAGACGTGTTTTCCCTGCATTGAGCAAGTAGTCTGCCTGAAGATTGTGTCACCGGGGATGCTGAAGGGAGGGAGAATGGGGAAGAGAAGAAAAGGGGAGGTCAGAGGTCAGCTGCGGGAAGAATGGGAAAGGAAAGTCAGGAAACCAGCAATTTTTAAAATCCCATTTACTTTCTACATGCACCTTTACAAACCATTTGCTTGTTTTCGGAAGTTGTGATCAGACACGGATTTTATGGTACCAGCTGTGATAAATCTCCTATGTAGGAGCTTAAACATACAGACTTAGGACTGTAGCCCGGCATTACATAATAGATAGGAATGGCATGAGATTGAGTGAAACTCAGAGGCAGTCAAGTTATTTCACCCCTTTTTGGGGAAATCTCTATAAGGGGTCCCCTCTCATTCTCACCCCAACCACGATTTCTATTTTAAAAGGGAGCATTGCATTTTTAAAAATCATGTCATATCAGGTGAGGGATAGAACTTTAAAACAAAATCTCCTCTAACCAATGCCAGCTCCTTACCCCTATTAGGACTGTTTAGATGCTAGATATACTTGAGTGTATAGTTTTTTTTAAAAAAATCTACCCTCTAAATAACATTCACTTTGTCTTCTAGTTCTTGTCCCCCACTTCATTTGGGGGGTAGGGGTCATTTTTACTGTAGTTTTGCTGCAAACTCACACTGATGATATTCCTAACAAATACTACAGCAATGCAGATACTATGAACTAATAATAAATGAAACAAAAAACCTTGCAGTAATTCTTAGTGAACTCGGTTCCCAAGGTCAAAGGGAGGCCCTGGTGGTGTAACTTCCAGTTTTGATAACACTACAGAGAATATGCCTGGTGCTAGGTGAATTATCAAGGAAAACTCTGTGAACTTCTTCTTTTTGTATGTTTTTTTTTCTTTTGCAGTTTCAGTTGAATTGAATGAACAGAGATTAAATTTTTTTTTTCACCTTAATGATAATTTTCTCACTCAGAGTATGTGGATGGAAAGCTTTTTGAAACTGAAAATTTTGCTTTTAGAATAACTTAAAATAATGATTTGATAATACTCTGCTCCCTGATTTTGACAACTCCAGTTATTTGATAAAATAGTGCTCATTGGATGGTTAACTTGCAGGGTAACACTGGATCAAAAGTAGATTAAACCTATTGGCTGTTTTATGAAATTGTTCTGTTTTGACCTTAATACAAGTTTTCCCTTCACTAAAGAAAGTTACCTTGTTAGAGTTTTTCTCCAAGACAAAATGTCAGATCTTTCAAGATTTATGATTGCTGGCTTATGAAATCATTATAAAAATATACTGAGCTAAAGTAGAGAATTAACTTTTTAGTAAATGAAGGTGAGTTGATTTTGTTTTTTTGTGAGTGCCCAGGGAGCCCCTTGGTGAATATTTTACCCAGGCTGAGAATTTTCCAGGATGGGCAGGCTTGGGTTGGGTGACAATGAGCTGATCTTTTGGAGAGAATGAGATTTCAGGTCCTTTGGAGTTGAACTTCAGGTTAACTGTTGTTATTCAGTGGTTTAACCTATGTCGGACCCTTCAGACCCCATTTGAGATTTTCTTGGCAAAGATACTAGAGTGGTTTGCTATTTCCTTCTCCAGCTCATTTTACAGATGAGGAAACTGAAGCAAACAGGGTTAAGGACTTGCCTAGAGTCACAAAGCTAGTACTTCTAGACAGTCAGATTTTAACTTAGGAAGATGAGTCTTCCTGTCTCCAGGCCTAGTGCCTTATCTACTACTATGCCATCTAGCTTAACTAGCTGGCATCTAATACTAACATGTGACTGGATCCATGAGTTCATAGTGTCCCAGATGACCCTCCAGCAGTGCAGACCACAACTAGAATCAATAAGTTTCAGATCTCTGTGGCCATTTATTCTAACCCATAACCTAAAAAGAATAGGACACCCTTGACCTCTGTCTTCAAGCTTTTGTTTATCCCCCTGGGAGGTCCAAGGCTTGCTGTACTTTGGGGCAACTCTAATCATTAGTAGGTTCTTTTTATAAATCAATCCTAAATTTGCTTCTTTGTAATTTCCACCCATAGCTCTTGGTTCTGCCTTTTGGGGGCAAAACAGAAAACTCCAATCTCTCCACATGAGAGTCTTTCAAGTATTTAAAGGGTAGTTTTGTTGTCCCCTGAATCTTTTTTTAGCTAAACATCTCAAATTCCATTAATTTAGTGCTTAGTTAGTATGGACCAGAGACCTTTTATGTTCTTTTTCCCTTCCTCTGTCAATCAATAAACATTTCTTAAGCACCTTCTTTGTTCCTGGAGAGGTATTGAAAGCTGGGAATACTAAAAGGCCAGAAAAGTCCCTGCCTGAAAGGAGTTTACCATCTAATGGGGGAGCCCACATGCAAACAAATGTAAATGAACAAGCTATTTACAGGATAATTAGGAAATAATTTGAAGAGGGAAAGCATTGGAATTAATAGTAGGGAAATTTACTGTAGAAGATGAGCTTTTAGTTGGGACTTCCAGGAAGCTGGAGTGGAGGAAGGAGAATGTTCCATGCCTGGAGACAGCCTGAGAAAATGCCTAGAGCCAAGAGATGGTGTTTGTATCTTTTCTGTTATGTGGTGTTCAGAAATGGTCAGCACCATACTCTGGATGTCATCTGACCAGTACAGAATTGAGAAGCGCTATGATCTCCTTATTGGTGGAAGCTATAATTGCGTGAACTTCATAGAATCCAAGATTTCATTTTATTAGTCTCAGTGAACTCAGTGAACTTGCAGTCCACTAAAACCCTCACATCTTTTTCAACCGTATCTTTCCCATATTGCACTTGTGAAGTTGACTTCTTGAACTCAAATATAAGACTTTACATTTATCTCTATTCATTTTCATCTTATTAGATTCAAGTCTGTATTCCAGACTCAGGGATTTTTTGTCAGGTGATATATTAATGGCCCCTCCCAGGTTTGAGTTCCTTGCATATTTGATAAGGATAAATACCTTTATTTAGGTCATTAATAAAAATATGAGCCTAAATCCCTTAGAAACTCCACAGGAAACTTCTTTATAAGTTGACATTGAACTGTTAAAGTTCAATCAACCAACTCCTGGGGCTGGTCAGTCAACCAGTTCTGAATTGACCTAATTGTAATATTGTCTAGCTGACAACTCTCCAATATTCTCCATAAGAACAGAACGAGAGACTTCATAAAATATTTTGTAAAGACCTAGGTAAACTTTATAAAATAATAGCTAGCATTTTTATAACTCGTTTTATCCTCACAACAAGCCTGGGTGGTGGGTGGTATTATTCTCATTTTACAGATTAGGTAACTGGCTTACAGAGATAAAGTGACTTTCTCAGAGTCACAAAGCTAGTATATATCTGAGGCAGTATTTGCACTCAGATCTACTGACTATAAGTCTCACTCTATTATCTACTGTGCTACATAGCTGTCTCTATGTCTATAGCATTATACTATAAATATGTATATATGTATGTATAAATAATATATTGTATATATACTATATATTATAGTATTCCTCTGATCTATCAATTTAATAGTGTCAAAAAGGAAATTTTGGCATTGGAACGACCTCTTCTTTATAAAGTTATGCTTGTTTTTTGGGATCCCCACTTCCTCTTCTAGATGTTTTCACTAACCATCTCTTTGATGCATGTTCTAGAATTTTCTAAGAAAATGGATGTTTCACATAATGGCCTATAGTTTGAGGATTCCATTATCTTGCCTATTTTGAAAATTAGGACAGTATTTGTTTATTGCCAATCCTTTAATACCTTTTCTGTTCTTCACTTACCTACTCCTTATTTTGTTTTGCACTGTTAAGTGTTGACTTGTAGATGCTCCATCGCCACAGAGAATCTAACCAATATGATAAAAGTCTTCCTCTAGGACTTTTTAACAATCCATGAGACCAATGCAGATTGTTCATCAGTTATCCTTGCCATCCCCCTTTTCAAATTGTACATTTCTGCAAACCATGAAAAACTATTAAATCAACCAATATTTACTTACCATACAGTGTGCTCAAAATGCTGTGCTGGCCATTGTGAATAATACAGAGATGATCGAGAAACTGCCCCTGTCCTCAAGAAGCATATAATCTAATTGGAAATAAAAAAGAAAATGAAACACAAGAGGAAGAGAGGAATCTTGGGGGCTCAAATAATCTTGCAAGGCTTTAAGGAAGGAAGATCCCGGCACTGAAGAACAGAGAGAAGATGGTCAAATTAAGAGGACAGAGAGGGTGATTTGTATGTGCAAAGGCAGAATATTTCTTCTGGAGACAGAAAAGTGAAAGGCACTTTTAAGGTACCAGTAAAGATTCCAGTTTGCCAAACATAATATATTGGTCTAAGGAAGTAGTAGGGGATAATAATGAGTAGTAGACTGAGGTCAGACTGTTGAGAGCCTCAGAGGAAGGAAAGAAGCATTTATTAAGCACCTAATATGTATGTGCCAGGCACTGTGCATAAGCACTTTATAAACATCTCATTTGATCCTCACAACCTTTTGAGATAGGTATTGTAATTATCATTTTACAGTTGAGTGTACTGAGGCAGAAAGATGTTAAGTGATTTGCCCAGGGCCACGTAGTTAGAATGTATCTAAGGCAGGGTTTGATCTCAGATCTTCTTCACTCTAGTATTTCATCCACTTTGCCACCTCGCTGCTTTGAATGACAGGCTAAGGAATTCAGACTTCATCTTTTTGGTAGTGGAGAGATTTGGAGGTTTTTGAACATGCAAGTGACATGATAATAATGCCTAACATTTACACGTAAATATCTAAAACACTTGGACAGTGCTTTTACATATAGTATCTTATTTGATCCTTACCACAATTCTGTTGGATTAATGCTCTTAATGTCCACTATCTAATCTGAAAGGGGTTAAGTGACTTACCCAAGGTCGAACAACTAATATCCGAGACAGGGAGGATTCGAAGTCAGGTCTTTTGTGACTCCAAGTCTAGTGTTCTATCCACTATACCACAAAGTGTTATGTGTATTTGTTGTGTGTGTATATGGGAGTTTTTTTGGGGGGGCGGGGGGAACGTCTTTTTTTTTTTAAAGAAAGATTAGTCTGGTAGATGAAAAGAGACTAGAGTCAGAAAAACCTATAGGAGGCTATTATAGTTTTCTAGGTAAGAAATGAGAAGAATGTACATTTAGGCAACAGCAGCAGAAATAGAAAGGAAGGTAGGTATAAAAAGAACAGTTATGAAACACTTTACAAAAGGAGCAACCATAGGATTTGGTAACATTCATATGTGAGAACTGAGGAAAAGCAAAGAATCAAAGATGACTGAGATTTTGGGTCTTGGTGACTGGGAGAAGGGTGGCACCGTTTAACCCATCAGTCAATCTACAAGCATTTACTATTTTCCAGACGCCATGCTAAGTGCTGATTCAAAGAAAAAGCAGAAATTGTTCCTACACTCAGGAAGCTTACATTCTAAACACGACATGTACATGGAAGATATATACAGAGTGGATAGAAGATAACTTTTAATATGGAACCAGTATTGGGAAAAAAGAAAGATGATAAATTTGGTTTTAGACACTGGATTTACCATGATATAGTAAAACATCCAAGTAGAAATGTTCAATAGAAAATTGGAGATGTTGAGAGAGAGTTTGGGGCAAGTTCAAGTAGGGCCAAAAGTATAGCTTTGGGAGTCATCAGCATAGAGGAAGCAATATGAGTGAATGAGATTTCCAAAGCAGATGAGCTAGCAGTGAGTGAGAAAGCTGGGTCTTGGTCCCATGTCTCCTTTGGAGATTTCATCTAGCCTTAGTCACTTATTAATTATTTGAACTTAAGCAAATTACTTCACTACTTTGAGCCCTCTCTGTAAAATAGGGAATTACAGCTAGGTCCCTAACAGAGTGAGAAACAAAGCCCTAGAAATGGTTGTGTTCTTTGAATTCTTTCCTTTGGACTATATTTCCATTGCATTGACCATATTTTTACGCAATAATACTTTAAAATAGCTCTAAACTGGATTCATAGAACCACTTCAGAAAATTCATTATTCAATTAATTGGGACCTAGCTATAGATAAAATGGTGACTTTAAATATACTTTTTGCTCTGACATTCTGACTCTGGAAGTAATATGGGGCAAGTAGGTGGCACAGGGAATAGAGCACTGATCTTGCAGTAAGGAAGACTCATTTTCTTGAGTTCAAATCCAGTCTCAGATACTTACTGTCATGGGAAAGTGACTTTACCCTGTTTCCCTCAGTTTCTTTATCTATAAAATGAGCTGGAGAAGGAATTGGCAAACCATTCCAGCCAAGAAAACTAAAACGGCATCACAAAGAATTGGACACAACTGATCAAGAAATGGTATTCAGTGACACTTAAGATTAATACCTGTTCCGACATTTGTGGTTTTAATAGAGCTTTCTCTTTTATTCCGTAAGTTTTTTTCTAGGCTTATGCATTTAGATCCCATTTTGGTTAAGTAGGTTTTTGCTTTTCTGGGGAAAAAAAAACAAGAAAGGAAATTCAGCCCTTCTAACCCAGAGGAACAAACCTCTCACCATTATCAGTTGCTTTAACTAGTCATCATTTGATCATCACTTTCCTTGTTGTCCTTAGTATTATTATTACTGTTAATGCCATTAGGGTGTGAGGTTCCCAAAACACTTTGATACAACCTTATAATGTAATTATTCTTTCCCCTTTGGTTGGAAGGCTAGAAGGCAGAGTACCAAACTCCTCCTAACCTAATGCATTCCTTTTTTAGAAGGCAGAAAGTGGACTCTTGGTGCCCCACTCTGAGAAACAAGAAGCCCCTATGCTTCGAACCTCTTGGTATCCCATCCCCACCCCCCTCCCTGCTTTCCTGTCTTCTTTTGTGAGTTGTCCTCCCTTTTAAATTGTAAGCTTCTTGACAGAAGGGATTGTTTTTCTTTTTATTAATTGTATACCCAGGACTTAGCACAGTGCCTCGCACATAATAAATGTTTATGGGATCCAGATTATTCTCATTTTAAAGTGGGGCTTATATTTGCATAGCTAATCAATAGAAGAACTGGGATGGGATCTTTTGACTCCAAGACCAGTGTTCTTTTTACTATGCTATGCTACTTCTTATTATAAAGGAGGGAGGAGAGGGAATGAGCATTTATTAAGCACCCTACTGTATGCCAGCTGTGCTGAACACTTTACAAATATTCTCTCATTTGATTCTCACAACACCCCTGTGAGGAAGGTGCTATTATTATCCTCATTTCACAGTGGAGAAGATGGAGACAGAGTTTAAGTCACCTATTTGCCCAGGGTCACACAAGTAACTACTGAATGTCTGAGGCCAGGTTTGAACTTAGATCTCCTTACTCTAGGCTCAGCCGCCTACCTGCCTCCTATTGCCTTGTAAGCAGTAGGAATAGCCTTTCACCATTACTAGAAGCTTTCTTCTTCTGATTGTCATCTTAATAGCTATGGCTTTATGATATCAGAATGCACTGGGAGTCAAGATAGGTATCACAGTAATGTGTCAGCCTAAATGATAATGAAAGAACAAGCTGCAAAGTCTGGGTAGCAGGGTAGCAGGATAGCTGAGAGCGTGTTTGATAGAATTGAGACCCGGTAAATTAATTATTAAGGAGAAAGTACAAGGGGACAATGAAGAGACTAAGAATGAATAAAAAAGGTTCCAACTTTCTGGACTGAAACCTTAAATATCAGGTGAATGAATTGCAGTGTTTCTTAAAGCAACCATTTCCATGGGGGAGGGTGGTGGTGGTTGTATTGAATCTTTTTTTTTTGTCTGTTCATAGTGCTGTTTCTTCTTTTTTTTCTTCATTGATTTGTTTGTTTACTTTTAGTATACAAGATTCAGTTCCACAATCCCTTGAGTTTCAAATTTTCTCCCCTCCCTTTCCCCCCCCTCCCATGGCAGCATGCAGTCAAGTATAGGATCTGCAAATACTTTCACATTGTACATTAGTCTGGTTGTATAGAAGGGTTGTAACCACTGGAGTGAACAATGGGAAAAAAAGAAACAAAACTAAACATGGAAAAGAATGAAAGCATGTAGATTGCTTCAGTCTCCATTTGAACTCTGGTCTTTCTAGATCTTTCTCTGAATATAGAGATCTCCTTCTATCCTGAGACTTGTAGAGTTGTCTTATACCTGTGCGTTGCTGAGAAGAGTTCAGTTTATCAACGTGGGTTGTCACACATACGATGTGTCTGTGATTGTGTACAAATTTTTCCTGGTTCTGCTCTTCTCACTTAGCATCAGTCCGTATAAGCCTCTCCAGGTAATTATGAAGTCCGTCTCCTCCCCATTTCTTATAGCACAATAGTATTCCGTTACATTCATGTACCGCAACCCTATATTTCCAGTTTTTTGCCACCACAAAGAGAGCTGCAATAAATACTTTTGTACATATGGGTCCTTTTCCCACTTCTATGATCTCTTTGGGATATAACCCCCAAAGTGTTATTACTGGGTCAAAGGGTATGCAATTGTTTATAGCCCTTTGGGCATAGTTCCAGATTGCTCTCCAGAATGGTTGTATCAGTTCACAGCTCCACCAACAATGCATTAGTGTTCCAATTTTTCCACATCCTCTCCAGCACTTGTCATTTTCCAGTTTTGTGATTTTAGCCAATGTGACTGGGGAGATGTGGTACCTTAAAGTTGTTTTGATTTGCATTTCTCGAATTAATAGTGATTTAGAGCATTTTTC
>JAQQSU010003538.1:0-14333 GCA_028627135.1 Pseudochirops cupreus | reverse complement strand
TCCGCATTCAGAACTTTTATCATTATCCCTCACCCAATCACAAGCTTAAATTACATTTATTACCTTATATGGCAAATCTTCACAACAAGTTAGCTAAGCCATACACAGAATACTTAGCCCTTTACCCCCCGCCCCCAACACCCAGTGGTAATAAGTTGTTGAAAATAATATATGTAAAGAGATTTCTGTTGATCTGTGTGTTGTTTGTGTGGGAATGGGTGGATATTGAAGACAAGAAATTCAGTTCTTCAGAATGATGTTAACCTTTTGATTGTCTTTGAAGTGATGCAGAAATTGCTTTGAAACCATTTTATTCTACAGTTACCAAGTTAAACAAATAAAAAAAATTATCCAAAAAAAAGAAAAGAACTAAATTTCTTTGACTAAGCTTTTGTGAATTTTTGTTTCATGGCTATTTGAGGGATGCCTGTGAATAGCAACTGTGTTCTTAAGGATGTTATGTACTATCATTATTTCTGTTTTATATGTGAGGGAGTCAAGATTCCTAGACAGTTCATGATGAGTAAACAGCCCAACCAAGTCTAGTACTCCAAGCCCATTTTGAAAATGTCTATCTCCTATCTAGGAGTGTGTTGTATTTATTTGAATAGGTTCTTGTCCTGAAAGGGAACATAGATGTCATCTAATTCAGAGGCATCAAACACCCAGCCCACAGACCTTATATGGCTGACAACACTCACCAGTGAGACCAGAATCAGATTAAAATGCAATTAGCAAATATTTGGCAACATATAAGTAAAATAGAATAGAATGTTAATATGTGGCTTTCTAAGTCAATGTGCAGCATTTTGCAAGAATGCCAATTTGCAGGAATATCTTATATATGATTTAGTGGTTCAGTTTCTATTTGAGTTTGACACCAATGATCTAATCCATTTGCTTAATTTTACAGAAGAGGAATCTGAGGCCTATAGAAATGAAGTAACTTCCTTAAAGGCATTCATATATAAGCATAAAAACTGAGACTAGAACCCAGATCTACTGGTGCTCCTTCCAGGATATCACATTGACTTTATGTTTTATGATCTTTCCCTTCTCTGTCCCTAACTAGTGTAGGGCAGGGTGTTCCCCATGGCCTCTTCCATCTCTGGTATCTGCTTGATGATGGAAGCAGTGACAATAGCTCAGGAAAAATAATGGTACCTCAAGCCCTCAGATCACAGTGGTGTTCTAGGTGCAATTGCATTTATGTACTCTAATTTGCTGATGCTCCTGGGAAGAAACAGTTGCAATGCTGAGGCTACTTCTTGCCATGTGGTGGCACTAAATGGAACCAAGATTACATAAGGGTTCCCAACTACTTGAAGTAGTGACTACTATGAAGTTGCTCACCAAGCAATACAAGGAACAATGTGTTCCAAGTGACATTTAGGATCATGGCTTCTTATAATAGGCATCTTCTTCAACCCCTGAGTCCTGTATACAACCCATGATTCTATGTATACACTAACTTGTTTTTGATCTAAAAGAATCTGTTTGATTATCGGGCACTAAAATGATTACTAAGTGTTTGAGCCATGTTGCAGCCAGGAACCATGTAGTTTTCTAGTTCAATTCAATGTTGTTCCTTTTTTGTTTCCTTTTATGAAAAAAATGATTTATTGATATTAATGTCTTTAATTCTTTTCATAAGCCTCACCTGTGAATATAATCCTCTCCCTCTTCCCCCTGCCATACATCCCCATTCAGCTAGCCATCCCTTCTGAAAAATAATAGAGCAATGATCAATGTACTTCAATGGAAACAACTAATTATCAAACATTTTCTGTGTGTAAGGCATGCTGCTGGCCGGTGGGGAATACAGAGATAGACAGGATACAGGTCGAATTCTCAAGAAGCTCACAATCCAGTAGCAAGGTCAAGGGCAATATGATATAAGATCTGATAAGCAAAAAGAAGTGGTACAGGTGCCATGAAAACTTTGTGGAGGGAAAGTTCATTTTCAGCTGGGAGGGTAGGGATCAGAGAAGGCTTCCTGGAGGAGGCATCGCCTAGTTTGGGCCATGAAAGAAGAGAGGCGCTTCAATAGGCATAGAGGTAGGAGGAGAAGCTGAAGCATACATTACAGGAGACTATGAAACAGTACATGCACATGAGAGAGGGGATTTCCTATTTTATATAAATGTGGAATTCATTAAGGGGAGGTATATGAAATAATAATAATAATAATAGTCATGTACATAGCATTTATTCTATGCTAGGCACTTTACAATTATTATTTCATTTGATCCTCACAACAATTCTCAGAGGTAAGTGCTATTATTATCCTCATTTTACAGATGAGAAAACTAAGGCAAACAGAGGTTAATTGACTTGTCCAAGGTCACCCAGCTAGTAAGTGACTAAAAGTATATTTGAACTGAGACCTTCCTGACTCCTGGCCTGGAGCTCTCTTTATCAACTGTACTATGTAATCAGATAATAGAGAGCCTTCAATGGCAAAATAGTTTAGATATTATGTTGTGTTATGGTACATGATGGGGAACTAATGAAGCTTTTAAGTCGAGGTGTGACAAGGTCAAAGAAGAACATTCCTTAAACTTATTCAAATAGAGGTTTGATGCCTCCTGTATTTCTCTCCAGATCCCTTCCTGCTCGAGCTGGGTTGTCTTCCCTGCCCTGTGAGAGGCATCTGGCTGACAGTTGTAGTTGGCGGGGATGGCCGGTCCTTTCTCCAAGGGACTTGTTGCCCCGGGTATTGGCCATAAGACTCGGGCTGGAAGCAGAACTGTTGGAGGCTGGACAGCTGCTGCCACTGAAGGGGGTCATGTGTCTATGAGCCTGTTAATGGCAGTTGGGCAACAATTATCACTGGTGGTGACGAAAGTGGGTTCTTTCTCCACAATGATTTTCCCTCTCAGGGTGGAGGGAGCTGGGCTAGAGGCAGGTCTGGCGGTCTAGGGAACACTGATAATTCCTGGGGCTCTTGGGTCCAGGGTCAGCAATCCCTCCAAGAACATCTGAGCGGAGATTATTCTCAAGTGTCTCTGGAGTTTTCGCTTGTTTGTCTCTTCTTCAAAGCGCCTTGTTTTACCAGTTGTGTAACTCTGGGCAAGGGATTTATCTCTCTCTAATTTTTAGTTGGTTCTATATAAAATGGGGGCAATAATCTTGGCGTCATCTGCCTCAACAGCATCATTGAAAGTAACTTTATAAACCACAAAGTATTTTGAAAATGTGTTAAGGTAAAGTTGGCCCAAAGTATCGACTGAAATTCAAGCGCTTAAGATTGTGAGTTCCATGAGGTAAGATGTAACATTTTAAATTCTTCTTTGCATCACTTTGGGTTCGTGGTAGAGTCAAATACTTAATAAAGATTTGTGGAATGAATAATGAAATTCCCTCTTTAACAGGAGCCACTTTAAGGGCGAAGTCGCCCTAGGAGGCTGTTGTACATTATGTTTCTTACACCTTAGTGTGATTGGATTCCTTGGGTAGTTTCCCCCTAATAACTCTCTGAGATCTGGCTTTGAAGGAATGCTGGTCTCCAAGGGACCAAGGACGACAAGGAAAGATACCTTTACAATATGGGGCACAATTTCGACAGGAGAGTTCTGGGCTGTCAGTTCTGGAGTGGTTCATTGGATTATCCAATGACTAAAGATCAAGGGAAGGTGCTGAGCAATCAATCATGGAATCAATAAACATTTATTAAGTACTTTTTATGTGCCAGGCACTGCGCTAAAAGCTGGATAATGATAGCTAACATTCATTAAGTGCCTACTATGTGCTGAACACTTTACAGATACCATCTTATTTGATCTTCACAACATCCTTGGGAAGGAAGTGCTGCTATTATCCCCATTTTACAGTTGAGGAAACTGAGGCAAACACAGGATAAATGACTTGCCTAGGGTCACACAGCTACTAGGTGCTAGAGATAGGATTTGAACTGAGATTTTCCTGTTTCTAGCTTCAGAGCTCTATCCAATACCTACCTGCCTGTCAATCAACAAACGTGTTAAACATCGATTTTATATCAGGCGTCACGCCCAGAGCCTGCAGTAGAACCAGACCTGAAGAAGTCTCCCAACTCAAGGAGCTTATACTCTAGTAGAAGAAGTGCTATCCTGACGTACAGACGAATGAAAAAATGCAGAAAATAATTAATCCAAGCGTTATCATCCCCTCTGTGATAGAGTAAACTGATGCTTAGAGAGGTCGGGACTTGATTAGGCTTACATAGCTAGTAAGTGCCCGGAAGAAGGCTTTAACACAGGCGCGACTCTAGGTCCGTACCCTACACCCTGACCCTTATAACAACACGTCCCTCTAAATAGGGCTGTGTGCCGTTTTGGGAGTTGATTGATTCTTTTAACACGATATGAAGAAAGCTTAGTTGCTCCAGAATTAGGGAAAGAGGAAAAAAAAAGACCTTCCTCTTTATAAGAAGACTCATTTTCAAATCCTTACAATAAAAAAAAGGAAACACTTACTGGGACAATTTGCTAAACCACTCCATTTATTAAGAAAAGTGCAAGCATATTCCCTATGTCATCCCTGTTCACAGGGTAGTGAATGTTTCCTTTGAAAACTTCTCCCCCACCCCCATTCTTCAAGGAGTGTTTTTTTTAAAGGAACTTTCTCAGCTGCTCAAAGGGTTTACCTTTCTTTAAACTTATAATCCCACTCTTCACTCCTAGTTATACCCTCCTGGTACCATGCTAAACAATATCTTCTTTTTTCCAATGGTATTTACACCCTTTAAATACTTTTGGCAGATAGCATATAACCTTTCCACCCTTGGCTTACCCTTCTCCCTACCCCCATCCCAATGTTTAGCCAAGTTTGAACACATTTGTTTGACTTTTTTTTTTAATAGGCAATTCTTCTTAATTATTCTCAGGACTCATCTTCCCTCCAAACTGTCTTATGTTGATAATAGAGACATTTTAAAAATACGCACACACATTCATGTAAACATTAGGTAATTTAGCCACATTTTTACAAACATCATCATTTTGGAAAAGCTGATGCTGCTTTTGGCCCATGCTGTCCCTCCCATGCAAATGAAGGTAAGTACAAAGACCCAGAGGGTAATGGTTGGTTCTTGTTAAATTAATTGAATGTATGGTGACCACCATAAGAAATAGTCATAATTTTGAGATTGAAAAGCAAATATTTTTAGCAGGGAAGAGTTTAATGGAAGCAAAAATGAATTTTCTAGTCGTTTTTGGGAGTTATTAGCTTTCTGTTTAAAAGGGGAGGTTACCCATATGTCTAATGTCTACAGTGATTATCTGCTGGTGTAGAAAGGATCAGGAAAAGACCTGGAGTCAGGAAGACCTAAAACCAAATACAGTCTGAGAAATTTACTAGTTCTAACCCTGGGCAAGTCACTTAGTCTTTATGTGCCTCAGTTTCCATAATTGTGACCGAACTTCTTGGTTTCTATATTTATGATCCTATGACAAAGCAACATGAACTTTGAAATTTAATTGAGAGTTGGAGGGGGGAGGCGAAGAAACCTGTTGTCAAAGATGACCATGATCCAACATCTATGAGAACTGCCTATAAAAAGCTTATGATCCAGTGGATAGAAGACTGAATTGAGAAGTCTGGAGTTTGACTTCAGATACTTTCTAACTGTGTGACCCTGGACAAGTCACTTAACCTCTGTTGGACTTAACTGTAAATGGGGATAATAATAATACATCTCTCAGGGTTGTTGTGAGAATCAAATGAGAAATTTAGTTTTTAAAAAGTGTTTAGCTTAGTCCTTGGCACATAGTAGGTGCTACACATACTTATTCCTTTTCTTCCTCCCTCCCATGGATAAATCAATGCTTCCTTTCACATGGTGCCTTTGGTTCCCTGCCAGGCACTTCTCCGTGTGCACCGATGTGGGTAGGTAAGAGAAAGAGAACCCACAATTTCAAAGTGCCAACCCATAAATAATGAGGCTGTATTTCTTGTTAACAGTGGGTTGTCTGGCAAATCACTTCCATTAATATTAAATGCAATTACATGGAAGCACTGAAGGGAGAAGAAGCCTCTAAAATGATGCACAAGTCAAAAAGCCAAGAGGTTTGAGGTCTTATCTTAAGCGTGCACATGAGCATCCATTATTGTCTTGCCCAATTGCTAAGTGGGCTGAAGGTGCCTGGGATTAAGTCCTAAAAATAACTCATTTCTAATAATGAGAAAGTGTGCCAGAGATTTTTTTCTTGCCTTGTAAAGTACATTAATTCCCTTGACTAAGAAATAATGAACAGCAGAAGACTGGTAAACAGAAATGGGGCTCTTACAGGTGCCTACTTAGAAGCAGCCCTGGCACATGGCAGGGCAATGGGACATGATGAATGGACATAAACTGCTGATTGTCACACAAATCTATTTGTTAATAAACTGAGGCAGAGGAAGGATTAAGAAAAAGAAAAAAAAATGGATGAAATGGCAACTGGCAAGAGAATGGACAGCCAGCTTTCTCCCATTCAAGAGTGGGATTAACACAAAGAAGGACTTTAACTCCTTCAGAGCCAATGCCCTAAAGCAAGGTCATTTTTCCCCTAGGGAAAACTGGCCGAGAGCACTGTGAACAGGTCCTTGGAGCCTTTCTAACTTAAACTTTGTGTGAGAAACTCATTTCACTCAAAGAATGGTAGACCACAATCTTATCACCCAAATTTCCTGGAGGGTAGCAACCAGTTGTTTTGTTTGGTTTTGTTTTGGTGGAGGGAGGGGTGGTTAGGAGAGTGGAGGAGGGATTCTGATCTGGCAGGAAATTTCAGTGTTCTAGAAGTGATTCTTTTTCTTTAAGAGACTTGTCTGACCTTTTTTTCCAGTAATTTCCAGGATGTGAAGGAATGAGTTACCTTGGTGGGGTAGCATAGTCCTTTTAACAGAAATCTTCAACCAGAAACCTAGGAAAATCACAGCTCAGGAGGAAGTTACCAATTACCCTAATTACCAGGATAATAGAAGGCAGGTGTAGAGTGCCTTAAATTTTGCAAAGTGCTTAATTTACCTTATCTCGTTTGAACCTCACAATAACCAGTGAGGGTAAGGTAGGAAGTTTGATTAACCTCGTCTTCCCTGTTCTCTGGTTAGGAAAGTAAGACTGGAAGAGGTGAAAACCTGTGTCTGGGAGGTGAGATTTGAACCCAAGTCAAGTCTCTCTCCACTGTAGCCCCACTCTACTTCCTGTTGAACATTATGTTCTAAAATGCAAATTTTATTTTATTTTTTAGAAATTCGTCTTTGCTTTGAAACCAACTTAACAACTATCAGGTATTAGGTATTAGCTAATGAGCTATTTGCAGGAAGCACTTGAATGTCGGGAATTCCCCTTTAGAGACAACCAAGAATTTATTCTTCAGCTGAGCATTTTCAGCCAAATTCCTGTTCATACATCAATTCTGCCAAAGCAGGAGGAGAATTGGGGAAGGGGTGGGGGAGAGGGCAGAATTTGCTCTGAGGGCTGTCTCTTTTCCATTCAGTTTATTCACTTCTGTTTATATTAGTTACACCCAGAGGATGTAGAGGTGCAAGATATTTGTTTACATATGTATCCTTCCCTTTTGACATTTTAGTGAATGTCTCCAAGTGAATCACAGAATAGCAGTCTGCACAGGATTCTCTGATCTTGTCAAACCATCTCCCACATCTGTGCATCTGTATAGGACACTCCCCCAGTTAGGAATGCCCTACTCAAACCTCTGAAATCTTTGGGCTTTAGGGCTTAATTTAGGTGTTCTTCTGCCAGGAAGTCTTTCCTGATCTTCTCCTTCTTAAAATGCCCTATAGAACTTTACCTGAATTTCTTGGCCTCTCTCACACTCTTTCCTCACATACAAATAAATATTTGCATACATGTCATAATTCTCATTTTAAAAGCTGTGAAGGCAGGAACTTTTTTGTCTTTCAGCTACATACCCCCAGCATCTATCAGAGTTCTATAGTTTCATATTTAAGTAGGAACTTTTATATATATTATTTTTGTATATATATATATTTATATAAATACACATATATATATATATAGAGAGAGAGAGACAGAGAGAGAGACAGAGACAGACAGACAGAGACAGAATGAGGGAATATATGTGTATGTATGTATATTTTAAAACATTGGCTAAAATCAGATTTTAAAGTGACAAAACCAAGGAAAGACGGGGGGAGAGGGGGGAGAGAGAGAGAGAGAGAGAGAGAGAGAGAGATTGATTTTTCCAGATTAAGAAAATTTAGGAGGTCAGCAAGAGGTCTGTGGCTCCAGGGTGGAGGCCATCCCAGAGCATGGCAGTAGCACCAGCAATGGTCACTGGAGGTGACCTTAATAGTGGCAATAGCAGCAACAGTTGAGGGAGCTCTCAGCTGAGACTATGGAGAGAGGGGGTCAGACCACTGGTCAGAAAGAAATTACAGGGGACCCTTTGCTGACAGTAGGTGATGCAGGCTTGATTGGCAACTCTATTGCCCATACAAATTCTGGGTTGCATTTCTAGGAAGAAGAGGAATGCCAGTGGCGGGTCACAAGAAGGCAAAGGCCCTGTCAATAGTCCCAAGGAAGAGAAGAGCATTAGGACTTGTAGCTGCAGAAGAGCAGTGGCCCAGATGACAGTTTCAGGGTCAAGAAGAGCACTAGTACTTGTGACTGAAGAAGAGCAAGGGCCCTTCCTAGATTAAAACCATAGCATAGACCAAGAGAACAGTGACCACACATCTTCCAGGATCACAGCACCTTTGAACGCCAAACACTTGCAAACCCCAAGAACTAACTCTGAGAAAAGCAGCATGAAAAAATCTGAAGCTTAGGCCAGTGCCTCCCCATTCCTAGATGAGCAGAGCCCAACTTAAAGTTCAAAGTCAGAAAACAGACAACAACAAAACTTGACCATAAAAAGGATACTATGGTGATATAGAAGACCAAGATAGAAACTCAGAAGATAACATAAAAATAGGTATAAACAAAGTCTCAAAGAAAATTGATAATTAGGCCCACATTCTCTGCCATCCCCTTTTCCTTTTGCCTTCAGTCCTTTCCAACATCAGGTCTTTTCGATTAATCTTATCTTCTCATTATTTGGACAAAGTATTTAAACTTCAGCTTTAGTATTTGACCTTCCAGTAAATAGTAGGAATGAATTCCTTTAAGTACTGACTGATGTTATCTCCTTGCTGTCTAAGGGACTCTCAAGTCTTCTCCAGCATCACAATTCAAATGTATTGATTTTGCAGTGCTCAAGTTTTCTTATATTCCAGCCCTCTCAGCTATGTGTTGCTACTGGAACAACCATAGCTTTGACAATATGGACTTTTGTTGGCAAGGTGATGTAGCTGCTTCTTAGTATGTTGTCTAGATTTGCTGTAGCTTTCTCTCTAAAGAATGAGCATCTTTTAACTTCATGGCTACAATCACTGTCTGCAGTGATCCTTGAGCCCAAGAACATATAAAATCTGACCCTGATTCCATTTTTTCTCCTTCTATTTGCCAGGAAGTGATAGGATCAGTTGCCAAGGGCTTAGTTTTGTTGATGTTAACCTTCAAGTCAGCTTTTATACTCTCCTATTTCACCCTCATGAAGAGTGTTCTTAATTTCTCTTCATTTTCTGCCATCTGAGTGGTATCATCTGCATATCTGAGACTGTTGATATTTCTCTCAGCAACCTTTATTCCAGCTTTTGATTCATCTAGCCTAGCATTTTGCATGTACTCTGCATATAAATTAAATAATTTAGATGACAATATATAGCTCTGTCATACTTTTTTTTTCCAAATCTTAAATCAAGTGTTTGTTCCAGGTTTGGTTCTGTTGCTTCTTGGCCTACACATAGATTCCTCAGTAAGTAAGATGATATGTTATTCCCATGTCCTTGAAGACTTGGCCATATTTTGTTGTGACCCACACAATCAAAGACTTTAGTGTAAGCAATGAAGTGTAAGTAGATGTTTTTTTTTCTGGTACTCCCTTGCTTTCTTCATAATCTAGTCAATTTTATCAATTTTGTCTCT
Source organism: Pseudochirops cupreus (assembly GCA_028627135.1). Taxonomy (NCBI): domain Eukaryota; kingdom Metazoa; phylum Chordata; class Mammalia; order Diprotodontia; family Pseudocheiridae; genus Pseudochirops; species Pseudochirops cupreus. Next base: position 4,360 of record JAQQSU010003538.1, on the reverse strand, counting down.
GTAGAGTTCCTCAGCCTCTTTGAAAACCAGCCCACTCTTCTGGTAATTAGTGGTTCATATATTGCTGTAGGTAGCCTGTAAAATCTTAAGAACTAACCTTGCTGGCATATGAAATGAGCATAATTGTTTGGTAATTTGAAAATTTATTGGCATTACCCTTCTTTAGGATTGGAATCTAAACTGATTTTTTTTCTAATCCTGTGACCACTTTTGAGTTTTCCAAATTTGCTGGCATTTTGAGTACAGCACTTTAACAGCATCATTTTTAGGGTTTTAGATAACTCAACCAGAATTCCATTACCTCCACTAGCTTTATTGTTAACAATGCTTCCTAAGACCTACTTGACTTCATTCTCCAGGATGTCTGGCTCTAGATGAGGAACCACATCATCATGGTTATCAGTCATGTTAAGATCTTTCATGTACAGTTCTTTTCTGTATTCTTGTCACATCTTCTTTATCTCTTTTGCTTTTCTTAAGTCCCTACGATTTTAGACTTTTATCATGCCCATGTTTTTGCATGAAAAATTCTCTTGCTATCTTGAATTTTCTTGAAGAGATCTTGAAGAGATAGATTGTCTTCTATTTCTTTGCAATGTTCATTTAAAAAACATTTTTGTCTCTCCATGCTATCCTCTGGAATTCTGCATTCAATTGGGTATATCTTTCCTTTTCTCTTTTCCCTTTTGCTTTCCTTCTTTCCTCAGCTAGTTGTTATAAAGCCAAAAATGAGCAGCTTTCCAGAGGACTGCTGCTGTGAACAGCTTTAAGGTTCTGATCACATAGTATAGTGAACTTCCTATTTATTCAACAGTAAATTAAAGCAAAACATTCACAGAAACCAATATATGACATTCACAATGTTGTAATGTAACAATTTATCACTAAAGTGGCCATACAGTTTTCACGTAAGTGGCCACATAGTTTTAAACAAAAGATATCATTCAGTAAGTATTTAACTCAATCATCCTTATGGAGCAAGCCTCCTTAAGGGACACAAAGTACAAAGATCAAAGTTCTCCACCCATAGGTCACATTGTCTTAATCTCTCAGTCTTCTTTCTTTTTGATTGGATATTAGTTTCCAGTCATCTTTAACTCAATCATCCTTAAGAGGACAAGGTACAAAGTATAAAGTTCTCCTACCCCTAGGCCACAGTAAATCATGATCTTCTCAGTCTGCACTAAGTACACAAGGAGAGGTCTTTTCATCTTGGCATAAGCCTGTCTCCCAAATTCCATGGTTCCTCTTGAATGGGTCCAACTCCTGCCTGAATCTACCCAACTGTCACCTGGACACAGAGGTGGGCAGCTCTCAGCTCCTCGTCCAGCTCTTTATCCAGTTCCACAATGAAGCTCACAGTGTCCACCTCAAATCCTTTGCAGTTTCTGTTTTGGGGAAGACAAAGCTTAACAGAGCTACAATAACATTTATACACATTGCCAACACCATAATCAATTCACTATCTGCCTGTGAAATCAACACATACACACCAATAAGATCTGAGAACTCAACACACATCATCAGTACTATCCTAGGACCTCTGAAACCCTCCTCTAGGACTTCTGTAAACAGACAAGAAAATCCTCTTTCAGGGCTTCCAGTAAGGTCCCAGGGCTTCTGTCCAAAGTACCGCAGACAAAAATCAATACAGACAGAACAGACAAACAGAGGGCTGGCCTCCACAACCATTCTCCTTCTCAGTTCTGCTCTCTCCCAGCTTGTGCTCAGCTTTTTATCTGGTCATTAGCTCCTCCCTGTTCCACCCCTTCCTATTGCATTAGCAAGTTCCTCCCACTGTGGGTTTCACAAGTTCTGTTTCTTAACAAAGACTTGATATAATCAGGGCAAGACTCAAAAGAAACATGAACTGAAACAAGGCGCTAAATAATTTAATGGCTGAAACAAGGCACTAAGTACTTCTTTGCTTGCCATTACAGTTGTAAAACCTCAGTCATTTGGCTTTCTAGTTCTTATTTTTCTTTGGGATGTTCTTTTGTTGCTGCCTTCTGTTCAATATTGAGAACCTCTGTCCATACTTCTTCAGGTACTCTATCTAGGAGGTCTAATCCCTCAATTCATCACTTTCATTTCATATTTATAAGGAATAATTCATAAATATACCTTGTGATGATTTTCCCTACTTTCCTCAATTTAAGTATGAATTTTGTGATGAGAAGCTCATGATATGATCCATATTCATGTCCATGTCTTCTTTTAAATAATTGTATAGAACTTCTCCACCATTGGCTGCAAAGTATAGAATCAATCTAATTTTTATATTGATCATCCATTGATGTCCATGTTTAGAATCAGCTTTTGGGCTACTGAAAAAAATGTTTAAGACCAGTGAGTTATTTTGGGAAGACTATTATTTGCTCCCCTGCTTCATTTTTACTCCAGGGCCAAACTTGTCTGCTCCAAATATCTTTTGATTTTTGACTTTAGCAATCCAATTTCATATGGTGAATGTGATCTCTCTCTGTCTCTCTATGTCTATGTCTTTCTCTCTCTCTCTGTGTCTCTGTCTCTCTGTGTCTCTGTCTCTCTCTCTCTTTTCTAGAAGATGTTGTAGGTCTTCATAGAACTACTCTACTTTTGTTTCTTTGGCAGCAGTGTTTGGAGCATAGACTTGTATTACTGTGATGTTGAAAGGTTTGCCTTGGATTCAAATAGGTATCATTTTGTTATTTCTGAGATTATACCCCAGTATGGCTTTTCTCACTTTTTAAACTGACTATGAGAGCTACTCCATTTCTTCTAAGGGATTCTTGCTCACAACAGTATATGTAGTGATTATCTGAATTAAATTCACCTATTCCCATCTATTTAAATTTACTTACCAGATGTCAGTGTTAACTTTTTTCATTTCCTGTTTGACCACATCCAGTTTACCTTGGTTCGCAGATCTTACATATATATATATATATATATATATATATATATATATATGTATATATGTATGTATGGGCTATAAGTATTGATCTTCACAGCATTAGATTTTCCTTTCATCACTAGATGTATCCAGAGCCTAGGTTCCTTTCAGCTTTGGCCCAGCTGCTTCATTAGTATTTGGAGCTTCTTGTAGCTGTCTTCCACACTTCCCTGGTAGTATGTTGGACATTTTCTGACCTGAGGGGATCATGTTCTGGTGCTATATCTTTTATCACTTTAATACTGTCCATGTGATTTTCTTGGTAAAGATACTGGAGGGATTTGCCATTGCCTTCTCCAGTAGATCACCTTTTGTCAGTAGTCTCTATTATGACCTTTCCACCTTAAATAACCCTGCATGGCATAGGTCGTAGATTCATTGAGCCATGCAATCCACTCTGCCACAACAAAGCAATGATCTAAGAAATCGATTTTACTCAACGGGGAAATAGGAGGGGAAGAGGATAAGAGATGGGGGAGGGATGAAAGGGAAGAAAGATTAAAGGGGATGGTATTTAGAAGAAAAAAAATCTTTTGAGGAGGGACAGGCTAAAAGGAGGGAGAGAAAGATTGAAGAAATAGGATGGAGGGAATGTGAATGGGATAAGCTCTTTCATAAAACAAGCAGATAGCAGAACAGATTAGAAACCAGAATATAATAGTATGTTGTTTACAAGAGACACACTTGAGAGGAGGAGAGGCACACACAGTTAAAACAAAGGACTGGAGTAGAATCTATTACGCTTTAGTTGAAGTAAAAAAGTCAAGGATAACAATCATGATTTCAAGCAGTGCAGAAACAAAAATAACCTAATTAAAAGAGATAATCAGGAAAATTATGTTTTGCTAAAAGTTGCCACAGACAAGGAAACAATATCCAAAAATTTTACAGCAAGTAACACTGATAAAGGATTAATTTCTTAAATATATATGGAACTGAGTCAAATTTATAAAAAAAATATAAGAGTTAAGCCTCTGATAAGTGGTAAAATGACATGAACAGGAAGTTTTCAGAAGAAATCAAAACATGAAAACATATTTTAAATCACTATTTTTAATTAATCAATTTATTTTTCGTTTTCAACATTCACTTCCATGAGATTCTGAGTTCCAAATTTTCGCTCCATCTCTCCCCTCCCCCACCCCAAGAAAGCATGTAATTTTATATAGGCTTTACATATACTGTGATATTGAACTTATTTTCACATTAGTCATGTTGTAAAGAAGAATTAGCGCCAATGGGAAAAACTATGAGAAAGAAGAAAAAGGGGAACAAAAGAGAGAACACAAATAATATGTTTCTTTTTTTTTTTTGATATGAGATTCTTTATTAAATTTTTTTGAGTTACATCTTTTCTCCCCGTCTTTCCCCCGCCCACCACCCCAAAACAGCCATCCCAGTATTTTCCCCCTCCCCCAGTCTATT
>JAQQSU010003537.1:0-14333 GCA_028627135.1 Pseudochirops cupreus | reverse complement strand
AAGTTGTGAGTGGGGAGGAACAGGGTACATGTCTATGGAGATAAGTCAGCAGTGAAGCCTGGAGGAAGATGAAGACATTTTTGTTGTGGGCCTCCTCTGTCCAGGAAAACAAAGTTATACATCTCCAAATGGGAAGCATTCTGAAGTATACAGGTTGACCCTAACTCAGATCCACATCTTTTCAGAAGCCCTAGTCTTCCTATGGCTAGTGTTGCCTAACCTCTGTAGGTTTCCTTCTTAAATAGGAGACATCTAAATATCTACTTCCCTACTCTAACACAAACTACCTCCTTACCCTAACAAAACTCACACATGTGTATATGTACACACACACACACACACACACACACACACACACACACGCAGACGTGAAAGTGGGATTTAGAATTTTTTTTTTTATTTTTGCAAGGAAGCCATGGCGGAGAGGAATAAAAATCTTTGGGTATATTCCTTCAGAATGTTTCTACCGGTCCTAGTTCCTGCCCCACCCCTTTCCATATACCCATTATTGTCAGAGATCTGAGAATAGGGACTCAATCAGGATACCTGTCTTTTTTATAGTTTTAATAGCATTTTATTTTTTAGCATTCATTTTTATAATATTTTTGAGTCCTAAATTTTTCACGGGGCCTCCCCTCCTCTCTTCTGAAAATAGTAGGCAATTTGATATAGGTTGTACATGTGCTATCATGTAAAATACATTTCCATATTCATAACAATTGTGAAAGAAAAAAACTGATTAAAATGGAAAGAAAACATGAAAAAGAATATAGTAAGTAAAAAAAAATGCTTTCATCTACATTCAGAGTCCACCAGTTCTTCATTTGGAGATGGACAGCATTTTCCTTCATGAGTCCTTTGTACTTGTCTTGGATCATTGTGTTGCTGAGAAGTGCTCAGTGATTTATAGCAGGTCATCACACAACATTGCTTATACTGTGCATGTTTTCCTGATTCTGTTAATTTTACTTTTCATCAGTTCATACAATTCTTTCCAGGTTTTTTTGAAATCTTGTCTGTTCATCATTTCTTATTGCATAACAGAATTATGTTACATTCATATACCACAGTTTGTTCAGCCATTTGCCAATTGATGGCCATCACATCAGTTTCCAATATTTTGCTACCATGAAAAGGGCTGCTATAAATATTACTGTACATGTAGGTCCTTTTCCCTTTTTTTTATGATTTCTTTATAGATCTTGTAGTGGTCCTACTGGATCAAAGAGTGCACACAGTTTGGTTGTCCTTTGGGAATAGTCCCAAATTGCTCTCCAGAATGGTTGGATCAGTACTCAACTCCACCCAAAAGTACATTAGCATCCTGAATTTCCCACATCTTCACCTGCATTTATCATTTTTCCTTTCTGTCATGGTATTCAATCTGGTGGGTATTAGGTGATGCCTCAAACTTATTTTAATTTGCATCTCTCTAACCAAAAGTGATTTAAAACACTTCTTCATATGCCAATAGATAACTCTGATTCTTTGATCTGAAAACTGTTTTTTCATATCCTTTGACCATTTATCAATTGGGGAATGGCTTGCATTCTTATGAATTTGACTCAGTTCTCTATTTATAGAGAAATGAGTCTTTTATCAGAGAAACTTGCTATAAAAATTATTTCCCAGCTTTTTGCTTTCTTTCTAATTTTAGTTATATTGGTTCTGTTTGTAGAAACACTTTTTATTTTATTATAATCAGAATTATCTATTTTATATTTCATATCACCAATAACTTACTTCTCCTTTAAGAATTTTGATGGTACACCATTTGGTGCATGTATGTTTAGTATTGATATTGCTTCATTGCCTGTGGTTCCTTTTAGCAAGGTGCAGTTTACTTACTTTTCTCTTTTAATTAGGTCTATTTTTGCTTTTGCTTTGTCTGAGATAAGGATTGACATTCCTGCGCTTTTTATTTTAGTTGAAGTTTAGTAGCTTCTGCTCCAGCTCCTTACCTTTACTGTGTGTGTGTGTCTCTCTGCTTCAAGTGTATTTCCTGTAAACAACGTATTACAGGGTGCTGGGTGTTCTTTATCCTACCCACTTTTGTTTTATTGGAAAGTTCATCCCATTCACATTCACAATTATGATTACTAACTGTGTATTTCCCTCCGTCTTATTCTTTCTCCTTTTTGTCCTCTTTCTTCTTTCACCCTTTCCCTCTTCAACGGTGTTTTGTTTCTATCACCTTTCCCTATCTGTCCTCTTCTCTGTCAGTCCCCACCTCCTTTTTGCTTAATCTTCACCACTCCTACTTTCCTGTCTGATAAGACAGATTTTGATATTCAACTGATTGTGTATATTATTTGCTCTTAGAGTCATTACTGATGAGAGTAAGGTTCAAATGATAGCCATCACCTATCCTCCCATCTTCCCCTCCACTACAATAGGTTTTTAACATCTCTTCACGTGAAATGATTTCCCCCATTCTACTTCTCCCTTCCTTTTGCACCCATTGTACTTCTCTTTCTCACCCCTTTAATTATTTTTATTTCATTCTCTCAAATTCACCTTATTCACATAGCCTCTATCTATGTATATTCCTTTGAGTTGTACTATTAGTGATATGACCTTTAAGAATTACACTCGTCTCCCCATGTCAGCATGCAAACACTTTAGCTCTACTGAAGTCTTTATGCTTTCTTTTCCCTTTTTACCTGCTTATGCTTTTCTTGGGTCTTGATATTGGAGATCAATTTTTTGGTTTAATTTTGGTCTTCTTATGAAAACTTGAAATCCTTCTAATTCCATTGAATGACCATTTCCCCTGTTGATATATTGTGCTTAATTTCACTGGACAAGTGATTCCTGGTTGTAGCCCTCTCTCCTTTACCCTCTTGAATATCATAATTCTTCACCTCAGATCTTATAATGCTAAAGCTGCTAAATTTTGTGTAATCCTGATTGTGGCTTCCTGATATTTGATTTTTTTTTTCTGACCACTTGCAGTATTTTTTCCTTGATCTAATAGGTCTCAAATTTGGCTGTAATGTTCACTGGGGTTTTTATTTGGGAATCTCTTTCTTGAGGTGATCAGGGAATTCTTTCAGTAACTATATTCTCCTCTATTTCTAGAATATCAGGGCAGTTTCCCTTTATAATTTCTTGAAAGATGCTGTTAAGGTGCTATTTTTTATTACAGCTTTCAAGTAACCTAATGATTCTAACATTGCCCCTTCTGTATCTATTTCCCAATCAGCTGTTTTTTTTTACAGTGAGGTATTTTACATTGTTTTCATTCTTTTGGATTTGTTTGACTGAATCTTGATGTCTAATAGAATCATTAGCTTCCACTTGCCCAATTCTAAATTTTAAGGTGTTGTTTTCCTCAATTAGCTTTTGTACCTTCTTTCCTATTTGGCCAATTGTACTTTTTAAGGAGTTGTTTTCTTCAGTGGATTTTTTTAAATCTCTTTTTCCATTAGGTCATTTCTACTTTTTAAACAATTGTTTTATTTTTCTAAAGCATTGACTCTTTTTTCATAATACTTTTGCATAACTTTCCTTTCTTTTCCCAATTTTTCTTGTATGTAGCTTATAAGATTTTTCAATTCCTTTTTAGGGATTTTCTAGGGGTTTTTTCTAGGTTTAAGACTATTTTCATTTCTCTTTCGGGTTTTTTCCAGAGGTGTTTTGACATTGGTGTCTTCTTCTGATTTTGTTTCTTGATCTTCCCTGTAACCATAATAACTTTCTATGGTGAGATTCTTTTTTGTTGTTGTTGTTTTTTGCTCATCTTTTTCCCTTCTTTTAAATTTGAGCTCTGCTCCCAGGGTTGAAGGGGCATCATTTCAGGCTTTTTTTTTTTTTTGCCAGTGTCTACTGGCCCTGGCTGTTTACCTGGTGCTGGAGTGATGTTGCTCTGTGGCCCCAAGGGAACTCTTTTGTCTGGTGCTCTGTTAAAGAGATGGGGTGAAGGTGACTGGTGCTGCTGGAGACTTTAGGGGTCTGGCATCTTAATTGGAGCTGAGCTGATGTCCTAGTGGTGATGTCTGGCATTTACTGAGGCCAGTGGGGCTGTTTCTGTGTTTCATTGGTGATACACTGAACCACATGGAAGTCTGTCCTCTAGAGAATGCCTGCCTGACTGGGACTATGCTGAAGCACATGGTGATACTCAGAGCTGGGGTCTGCCCATTCCCCTGCCTATACTGAGACATAAGAATGCTCCTGGTGATGGAATTTCCCTGTTCCACCACACTGGGGTTCAGGAACTCTCGCTGATTTGCTGAGTTGGAACTTGCTGCTGGCTTGCTGGGATGCTTCCTGTTGTGGAATGTGCTTCCTTTTACCCAAAGGCAACAGGTCATTCCTGCCCATCTTCTAGATTTGTTGGTCTTAAAGATTGTTTTACTTTGTCTTTTTGCTGGTTGTGTTATTCCAGGATATGGTTTGGGGTGCTATTTTATGACTTTTTGCAGGTGAATATAGGAGAGTGGGAGAATTATAGTGATTTACTGCTTTCTCCATCATCTTGGCTCTTGGATGTCCCCTCTCCCCTCAACAAGATACCCAAGGCTTAAGAAGGATTGAAAAGTCTCATTTTCCCCTAAAACTCAAAATTCACTTTAAAAAAATGAAACTGTACCCAACAGAATGTAGATGTGTTTAATACAATTTGTATATGGATTAGAACTCTAATATTTTCTATCATGAGAAATATGTGATGAAAATTTTATTTCTCTAGAGACTATCTAGGAAATATTAAAAACAAGAAATTTTAAATGAAGACTCCAATTAAAACTTTGTATTACATAAAAACAATAGATAGAAACAAATAAAAATAATTAATAACACTACATCTAGTATGGTGGTGTTGATAGTAAAGATAAAATAATGAACAGTAAGAATTCATTAAAGTTGGGCTTATTTGCTGGAGATCCTACATTCTGCTCTAGTATGACATACTTTCCCACAGTATTAGTAGAGGCCTAATGTACAAAAAAGTTGAAGAAAGCAGTGTCATTTTGTAATAGCTTTGTCAATACATTTTTACCACCTCATACTACTAAGTCTTGAAGTACTTCTCTGGTATCACTTGATTAATTAGCAATATATACTATTGTTCCTAACTAAATAACTGCCCCTCCCCCATCTCTGATGCAATTTCATCTAAAGGGCACAAATGTGCACCCACACACTATCATAGTTTACAATGCTTTTTAGGATGTCAGAGGGAAAGACCGCAAATGCTATTTCATTGGTTTAATGAGCTCCTTTTTTAAGAAATTCACTCTAATAATGCAGATCAGTAATTGCTAGTCTTAGAGAATTATCCAAGGTTTTGAGATTTACCAGAGTAATATAATGAATAGTTATATACAGGATAAAAAGGAAATAGTCAATAGGAGGGGACTAGAACTAAGAGGAATTGGGAAAGGCTTTGTATAGAAGATGGGATATTAGTTGGGACTTAAAGAAAACCAGAGAGGTCAGCAGCCTAAGTGGAGGAGATAAAGCATTCCAGGCATGGGGGATAGGGAGAGAAAATTCCTGGAGCCAAGAACTGGAGTGTATTGTTCTTGGAATAATCAGGAGGAAAATGACACTGGATTGAAGAGTAGATGTCACGAAGTAAGGTATAAGAACACTGGAAAGATAGGAGGGGCTAGGTTATTAAGGACTTTGAAAGTCAGCATAGGATTTTGTTGTTGATCCTGAAGATGACAGAGAGCTGATGAAGTCATGTGTGTGTGTGTGTGTGTGTGTGTGTGTGTGTGTGTGTGTGTGTGCAGAATGGCAACATGATTAGACTTGTGCTTTAGGAAAATCACTTTGTTGGCTTAAGATGGATGGGAGTGAAGTGAAACTTGAGGCTACAGGTCCACTAGCAGGCTATTGCAATAGCCCAGGTATAAGATGATGTAGGTCAGCACACTAGCAGTAGTAGAATCTGAGGAAAGAAGGGGGCATATTTTTAGAATGTTACAAAGATGAAATTGGCTGGCCTTGATGAAAGATTGGATGTGAGGTGAGAAATACTAAGGAATTGAAGATAACTCATAACATAACTCATAACAAGTTTGAAGGATGGGGATGATTGGTGCTGCCCTCTACAGTAATAGTGTGTGTAGGATGGTGGAAGGTTTTAGGAGGAAATCATTTCTGGTTTGGATGTATTTGCTTTAAGAGATCTACTGGACATCCAATTCAAGATGTCTGAGAGGTAATTAGAGATGTGAGAAGGTAGATCAGGAGAGAGTTTGTCACAAGATACACAGATTTGAGAAATGTCAGCATAAACATGATAATTAAGGCCATCAGAATTTATGAGATCCTCAAAAGTAGTAGAAAGGAAGAAAAAAGGACCCAAGATAGAACCCTGAGGGATATGATGTGACTGAGTATCTACTAAAGGAGTCCATGAAGGAGTTGTCAGATGGATAGAAAAGCACCAGGAGAGAGTTAGTACCAAAAACCTAGAAGGAAGAGAGTAACAAGGAGAGTGAATCTAGTGTCAATTGCTCAAAGGTCTAGGACAATGAGGACAGAGAAAACTATTGGATCTGGCTACCAATATACCATTGGAAATGTTGGAGATTTCAGGTTTGCTAAAATAATAAGCTCAGAAGTTGGATTGTAAGGGGTTAATAACAGAGTGAAAGAAGAGAAAGTGGAGACACTTATTTTAGATGGTCTTTACAAGGAACTTAGCTACAATGGGAAAAATTTTATTTATTGATTACTTAGGACTATATTTACAGAGTAGAAATGAAAGAATAAAGTGAGTTTTGTTTTCTTTGTTTTGTTTTTTTCTAGAATGGGGAACAATTAAACATGTTTGTAGGCCATAGAAAACGAGTCATTGGACTGATAGAGGTTTAAAATAAATGAAAGAAGGGACAAACTGTTAGAGGATATGAGACAGGATGGGACTATTTGGAGAAGTAGAGGGATTAAGCTCTGGTAAGGTGTAATGCTGTTTTATCGTGTGAAACAGTGGTAAGAGAAAAGAAATCAGCAGAAGGCATCTAAATAATAGGAAATGCAGAAGAGAGGGGAAGATGGAACTAAGTACCATTAGTAATGAATACCAATAGCCTCAATTTTCCTGTACAATATGAAGCAAGTATCTCAACTGAGAGTGTGGGAGGAAAAAACACCATGGGGTAGTTGAAGGAAAGGATGAAAAAGTTTGGAAGACCTGCTCAGAAGGGTGTGATATGTTTGTCTTTCATTCTGAAAGAAGACGATGACATCAGGGAGATGATGACATGACTTGCAGCTGACTTTGATTTGAGTGATGGAGGGCTATGCAAGGTCACCAGCCTCACTTTCTTTTCCAGAGCCATCTGGGTCCAGTGGTCAGATAATCATCAGGATGAATGGAGATGGCTCAGGATGCAATGGGAGATTCTGGTCCTTTTAGGCTAGTCTTTTCAGTTTCTCAGTTTGAGTGAGGTAATGTCCTTTCAGTGAATAGACCTCTTTAAGAAATAAGGCAAGGGATGGCCCCTTTAATTAAAAAAAAAAAATTAAACTCGGGGCAGGGGAGGAACCCTCAGAGTTGCTGGCCAAAAGACAAACAGTTACTATTTACTTTTACTCTGAGCCATGAGGGCACAAAAAATAGCCATTAAGGGGTGCTTGGGCAATGATTTATTGTTGTCCAATCTATGAGCTCCAGAGTGAATTGAGTTTAAGGCTTGATCTTTGAGATAGAGATCTAGCCAATAAAGAAGTTGACTACGCAGCTTTAGGCCATCAAAAGAAGAGTATGATAATGAGTTGACGAGTTGACGAGTGACTTACTGAAGGAATGTCTAATACTCCCAGTTGAGGTTGTGCAACATTAATTTGTAGTGAACTTAGAACAGGTGCTTGATTTTCTCCACCTATGTTCAGTAGCTTGTGTGTGGGAATGAGGGCAGCAAATGTTGGGAGTGATCCAAGACTAAGATTCAGAAAGGTATGATTCATGAAATAATAAAGGGAGTAAGGTTTCCAGAAAGAAAGACAGTGTAGAGTTGAATGAGAGAAAAGAAGAAAGAGTCGTAAATGAGAAGGCCAAGAGAGATTTGAGAGGTCAAAATAGTGGAGGACATGGCTCAGAAAAAGAATAGGCATTTGCAAAGCAAAGGCAAGGAATAGGTGAAAAGCCAATAGGTGATGGGCAGATAGGTGGATTTTGGATATGGAGGTGGTACATTTGTGAGTAATAGCAATGTAAAAGGCATCAACATCTTTGTGCACTGGCACAGATGTAAGTAATTATTTTGGGGCAGATTGTCCTTTGTTGTCTCAGAAGTCAGAGAAGGCAAAATAACAGGATGGCAACGTGATGGAAGATTATTCATTCACTGTATATAAATGAATGGAGTTAAATGGAGAAATAGGAGTGAGATATGTAAATATCTGTGGATAAGTATAGCATAGATTCATACTAGTATAGAACCTTGGAATCAGGAAGAATATCTTCAAACTTATAGTAGAAATACAACTTTGAGAAAGTCACTTACCATCTATCTGAGGCAGTTACCTAAGACTATAAAAAACAGACAAAATGTCAGTCTTTTCCAGTAGAAGGAGTCTCCACACTGGAACTTTCCTACACTGATGAAATCTCAGATCCGAAAAACTAAAATAAAAATGCTGCAGGTCATGTGAATATAAGGAGGAACTATATCACATATTTGAGAAACAGATTCCAAATCTGGCATACAATAATAGTATTATTGCAATGGAAAATCTCAACTTTCTGGATAACTGTTGAATCCCTCTGTGCTAAAATCAGAGGATCTGGTTAATTTGTGAGTTGTCATAGTGATAGTTTCATCTCTTAAATGTTGGAAGGAGTAATAAAACAAATTTCTATTCTAGACTTGATTTTTTTTTAAAGTGAAAATGATTGCTAAAATTAAAGTGATTTAAAATCATAGGGAACTTTGGAGCAATTTATCACACCTCCATAACTCATGATAGAAAATAAGGAAAAAATTAGTGTATACTCCAATGTGCTTTGCTGGTGATTCCACAGGCTTTAGAAAAATGATAAAATGGGGGCACATTCTGGGAAGATGGTAGAGAAAGTCAGAAATTCCCAGGTTCTCCAGATTTCCTCCACAAACAGATAGAAAATCACCACAAAATGAACACAGAACAGAAAAAAATAAGACAGCTTGAGAGAAGACTCCAGGAGATGGGGTTTTACTTGAGTGAAGTGTAAAAACCTCCACTGAATTAACAAACAGTAAGCTCTGAGAGAAGCAGACTAGGCCTCAAGAAATTTCACCTCAGGAATTTTCACCTCACAAACTTTAATATAAAGAACAGCATAGAGTTGTGTTGAGGAATATTGAAGGACCCTCTGCTGTTTCTGGAAGTCAGGCCTAGAGGTGCTGAACAGAAGTTATGTTGGGCTGTGGCTATGGGTGAGGAGGAATGAGCACATGCCTGGTGAGTGTGGTACTACAATGAGCAAGAATATCTTTGGGACAACATGGCTGGAGCCTTCACTGTAGCCTAAGAGAGGAGGAGAAAAATGCCTGAGGTTGAGTCCTTGGATGGAATTTAGAAAACAATAGTAAGGAGGATCTGAAGCCTAGGACAGCATTACACACAAATAGAGATTAAAATTTGATGGTGATCATGATGATGATGGTGGTGGTGGTGGTGATGATGACCAGGTAAACCTAAAACAAAATAAAAATGAGTAAGCAAAGGAAAAAAGAAGTTGATCACAGATAGTTACTTTGGTGTTAATGAAGATCTGGATTTATTTCAGAGGAACATAGAGAAGTAAAAAAGTCACTCCTTCCCCAAAGAATAATGTTAAAAGGTCAGAAGCCCTAAAAAAAGATCTATTGGAAGAACTTAAAAGAAATTCAAAAATTAAATAAAATCAATTCAAGAAAATTATGAGGGGCAGCTAGGTGGTACAGTAAATAGAGCACGGGCTCTGGAGTCTGAGTTCAAATCTGGCCTCAGATACTTAATACTTACTAGCCATGTGACCTTGGGCAAGTCACTTAATCCCAATTGCCCCTCCAAAAAAAGCAAAAAAAAAAAAAAAAAAAGAGGAAAATTATGAAAAGAAAGGTAAAAAATGGAAAAAGAGATATAAAATCTTAAGGAAGAAAAAATTCCTTAAAAACTAGAATTGAGCAAGTGGAATTGACTTGGAATAAGACACCAAGAAATAATAAAACTAGAAAAAATTGGAATGGAATCTGAAGAGTGATAAATGTTTTGAAGAAAAATTGTCCCAAGATGAGCAAAAGTGAATTAGTGAAATGATAAAATGGCAGACATTTACTGAGTGCTTACCACGTGCCAAGTACTGTGCTAAAGACTGGAAAAGAAAATTTTTAAATGTTATATAATCCTTGTTCTGATGCAATTCATTTTCTTATGGGAGTGGTAACATCCCTGGTAAGACTAAGTAATGTGGATATCAACATCTTTAGGGCAATACAGCAATGCAGATGGCAAAGAACAGTGTCCTAGAGGGCATAGGGACAGAGTTGATATTAAGAGTTAGTTTTCTTCAGGATGGAAAAGAAGGTCAAGATAGATGAGAAGACCCAGTGATGCTGAGGACACAACTGAAGTATGGATAAAGGTGTTTGCCAGTTCATAGGGTGTCATAGCAAGCTGGTTGGCAATACTATAGATTCATTACTTAGACCAACTAAAGTACTTATCACTTCACAACTCATTGTTGAATAGGAAGATGAATAGTTCCTCCATTTAGATCTTCATCAAATACTATTTCAGATAGACTCTTGAAGCTGCAACAGTCGTATTATCACTTCAAGACCCCTGACTGCTATATTTCACATCCCTAGAGTTCTGCTGACACAACCTTCCACTGCTTGCTGAGAAGTTGGCAAGAATGAAGTCTAAAGAAAGAAGCAGACAATATTTTAATAAATAGGGAATGGGATATCTGTCAAAAGAAAACCATGGCACTGCAAAAGTAACTCAGCCAAATCAAACTTTTTAAAAGTGTATAGAAGATTGAAACATGTTTTAAAAAGTGAAAATAAATTTAAGAGAGTAGAACAGTCTTATAAGGATAATGTGGGAAGTCTTAAAACTCTAAATGATTTGAGAATGTAATTGAATGATAAGAACCACAAAAATGGTTTTTAACATTGATATATTTGGGGTAAACAAAGGACCACCAACAACAAAAGAATAGGACTATTTTTAAGGCAGGTGGCATTAAGAAAACTATTATGATAAAAATACTTAAATTATTTAAGTTTTATTTTGTTTCTGATTTATCTTTCAAGGACAAAAATGGGTGGAAATGGGACAAAAATGACTACATATAATGGAAACTGAAGATATGGTGAGAGCGGTGCATCTGACTACCTTGAAAAAGATCAAATGTTCAGACCTAAACCAAGGATATCTTAGGTTCTTAATATTACTCCTCCATGTTTGCTGGACCAATGCCAATACTTAAGAAAAACAACAACAACAACAGAAAAATGGCATGATATCAAAGCAAGAAAAATGTCTGGATTTTGAAAGTTCAAGACTGTAAAATACAAACTATGGGACATAGCTTATATTCTTGGAAATATTTTAATATACACAATTAAAAACATCATTCATGGGTACTTAAAAGCAAAGTGATAATCCTTAAAGGCAAGCACAATTTGCTTAAGAATAGATGGTAGCAAATGAAATTAATTTCCTGTTTTGACATGGTAACAGGATTGGTAAATGAATGGATACAGTAGAAGTTAACACGGTAGGCCATGGCCAGGTTTCTAGTATATGCCTTAAAGTGAGGGAGCAGGATGTGGAAAGCAGATGAGATTTTCAAGGAGAACATACCTAGGATGTAGAAAAGGTAGAATTATAAGCCAAACGTGAGATGTCATTTAGGTAACTAGAGTATGTATAAATTTCTTTGTTTTGGACATAATGGAAGTATTTGTATGGTTACAATGGTCCTTAGCATTCTTCTATTCTTATAAAGATCCACAAGGCAGGTATCTTCCTAGTCATACCTGATTGAGCCTGAATCCCAAGACAACCATATTTCTTGCAAATTTTTGTCTTTGTTAAGAAAAAAAGAACAAAGAGAACACCTGGTAGTCACCTAAATCATAACCAGAATAGGAAGTAGTGATATACATCCTCATCCAGTTATTGAAAACTGTACCTTTAAAAGCTGAGTAAAGCCTTTCTTATATAACATTCCAGTTGTGGTAGTCTCCATTGTTTATAGCATATTAATATCTGAATAGCTAGTTAGAATAGCTTCCAAAAGCTTCCTACTCCCTAGATAGATCAAATATAAAATTTCACATTGTTACTCAAGTTATTCTGTAGAAAAAAAAAAGAGGAGGGCTAATAGTGAGTAGAATTGAATCAACTTGGAACTATTCGAGGAAAGTCTCATTGTGGGGTAGAGCTGACCCTCATGTGTCCAGTGTTGTATCGGGAAACATGAGCTCCTGTAGATTCTATTAAGTTAGAAAGGATTTCAATACAACTTCCAAAAATACTATGTTTGCTTTCTGAGGACCAGCCTAGCCTAGAATAGAAGAGTTTGTCTCCAATAAGCTGCCTCTTGATGGTGGACTTTTTGGCCCTGACAACATCTGATATAAGGGGGAAAACATGTATGTCTTCAATGATGAGAAAGTTATGAGGAAAAGTGCAGAGGGTGAAAAAAATGTACCATTTTATTATATATAATTATTAATTCAACTATTAGTATTATACATGTGAGATCCTTGTCCATTGGTCAACACATGGGTTAACCATTATGGAAGCTAAAACAAACCAATCTTGATATTTTTACTATAAATTAAACTAGAAGACAAAATAAAGTTGCAGCAAAATGGAAAGACAACTAACTGGATGTCTTGGAAAGGCAAAGCTAGAAGGTAGGGTTTTATTTATATCTAAGGCAAGAAGAAAGACCAAATCATGAGGCGTACAGCCATTTTTACTTTGAAGAAAATAATATTTGCAAAAAGAGACTACCACAAAAAATACTGATGGCTTATCCAACATGCTTTGCTTTAGAAAATAAGGAAACATCAAAAAGTCCATCCTCCTAATTGAATCAATATTTACTTTAATATTTTATAAATAGCAAAGATATACATAGAGGAAGATGGTGAAAAATATGAGAGGGAGTATGATCTAGTAGAAGAAGCACAAGGTTTGCAGTAAAAAGGTGGACACAAATCTTAGTTTTCATCCTTACTATCTGTTTGACCTTGGGTAGGTTACTCAAACTTTCTGATCCTTAGTTTCCTTATTCTAAAAAAAAGACTGGAAAGAGAATGTAAAAGGTCACCTCTGTGATCATTTACAAATATGTCATTAATTCCACAAGCAAACTTACATTGCCCTTGGTTACATACTTTTATTCTCTGAATTATCAGGTCAATGATTTTAATTTTCTACCTTAATTTCTACCTTCAGTGAGCTACTCTTTTTTTTTTATTATTAAATGAAGGGAAATATTACACACTCTTTTGAGATTAAAAAAAATAAGGTGAGAGGAAATCAGACAACACAATCAAAGAAATCACGCATATCAGATAAGCTAGATTCATACATGTAGATAGGATGAGACAATGTTTGGTAAAAACAAATTGTCAGTTTAAATTACCATAACAGTCTGAAAACATGAGTGCATTGTTGAACACTCTTTCATGAAATGCCCACAAAAGTTTGCAGTAGATTAGACAATATTTTGATCAGTCCTATTATTTCATCCACATGACCCTTGACTTTATCTCATCATTGTCTCTGTTGCCCTCAAGGGACAACTTGATGCATAGCAAGCAGAATGGTAGTCAGCTGCAGAGTGTGAATGAAAGAGAGAGAGAAAGAGACAGACAGACAGAGACAGAGAGACAGAGACAGAAACAGAGACAGACAGAGATAGACAGAAAGAGTTTATTGAACTCTTACTATGTGCCAGGATTTATACGAAATCCTAAGGATAGAAAAATAAGAAAAAAAAATGATTCCCACTTTCTAATGGAGAAATAGACAACACATAAAGAGAAGGTAGAAAGTGTGGGAGACTATAGAAGGGTGCTAACTTTCAGAAGATAAGGCAGTTAGCATGTAGATAGAACATAATGGGGAGTAAATAGGATAGAAATGAGTAATGTGAATTGGACATCTAATGATATGGGATTTCCAGGCAGGGAATGCCACCTCCTATAAGCCTTTTCCACCAACCTCCCTTAATTCTAGTAACTTCCCTCTGTTCATCATCTATTACTTATCCTTAATATAGATTGAGCATAGCAGTTTGCATATTGTCCTGTCCTCAATTGATATAAATTAGGTACAACAATTTTTCTTTATTTTAAAATAAGGACATTTCATAATGGATG
>JAQQSU010003536.1:0-14333 GCA_028627135.1 Pseudochirops cupreus | reverse complement strand
GGGGTGCAAAACCTCTGCCTTGAGGCCTTCAGGCCAGACTTCTTATCTCCCCCTTTTGCAATTCCCACTCGCAGCTGCTGCTAATCCGCTCACCTGAGAGGCTCCTCCACTCCTCCCATCCAGCCGCCCTGGGGGCACAGCCGCAGCTTCAGGGCAGGCTGGTTTTGGTAGGCAGTGCTGATATGGTTCCTTGTAGCCGAGCTGACTTTAGTGGGAAGTATCTTTGTGTGCGTTTTGGAGTTCTAGGATTGGTTTAGAGTCCTATTTTATGGGTATTTTGGGGTGGCTATGTGAGAGCTGTGATATGTTGCTGCTGCTACGCCACCATCTTGGCTCCAGCCCCCGATAGCTACTCTTTCAAATGATTTGTCTGATATTACTTTTACCAAATCTGTTGGAATTTAGATAGCTTTCTTAAGGAGGTAAATATTGCTATGCCTATCTGCTATCACAATTAGAGATAGTGAAATCGGGAATTTTTTCAGACTAATATATTTTACCATTCTTTTGTTTGAGAGAGAATAGGGAAGTCCATGAAAGAGTTTTGCCTTAGGGCAGTACTATCCTGGATGGTATACCTCTTTCCAAGTTGTCTAAATGTATCCTGCTGCTGAATTGTTCTTTCATTCTCCCTTAGTATTTTCCCCTGAGATTGACCTACTTGCCCTCCAGCAAGTAGGTCTTAGGCATCTTTCCTCACAAAGTTGGCGCAAGTATAGTTTTGACTCTGGAGTGGAATATGCTTATTGAAGTTGTGGGGTACTGGTCAATTTAAGGTCTGGTAATGTGTGATATGACTTTGATTAACTTGTCAACCATGATATGTACCTAAACTAAGTGGGTAATAGATAGTTCAGAAAGTAATTCATATTATTTTGGACAGTTTGCTATTGTGGAATCCAGTCTCCACAAAATTACTCATTGTACTCTTCTTTATTTTCTGAGCTATATTTAGAACTCTGTCTTTGTGTAGCATTCACCAACCAGACTGAATGCCAACAGCCCAGAACTACTCTCTGCCCCAAATATGCCTGTATATGTACATACTAGTACCATGTTGCTTATGTAGAGGGATACAGTGTAATTCTTTTAAATGTTTCCCCATGCACGTCAAAATGTGAATGAATCTTTTGAATAAGATTTCTTGTTCAAAAATTATTTGTAGTCATGTCAACTAAATAGTGCTACTCTGAGCTGTTGCCCCACAATGTTTTATTATATGAAACTTGATGTTGTGATGCTATTACCCTTTCCCCTCAAAAATTAAAAAAATTTTTCCAACTAGCATAATATGAATTGTTGAATTTGAAATTGGATCATGTGCTTTGGTGATTTTGATTTTGTTGGGCTTTTTCTTTATATGTTTTGTAGTTTGCTATAATTCTAAGCCTCTATTAATAATACAGATCCCTTATATCTATTAAGAAAATGCAAGTTGGACTGTGGCGTAGTTGATAAAGGCTTTGGAATCAGGATGGAGTAGGATCCAGTCCTAATTTTGTTACATTGGCTGTCTGACTATGAGAAAATCACTTAACCTCTCAATGACTGGACCAACTTTCTAAGACTTTTAGTTACAGATGATTTGCTGATCCCATCAGTGGAAAGAGTTTCCATAGAGAGAATTCCCTATACCATTGTAATCACAAGTCTAAACACCTTTCTTCCCCTCAATATTAATTATTTAGAAAAAAGAAACTACCATTTAAAAACTGGCCCCTGGGCTATGTTAAGTTTCTTTCCTTAACGTTTATGTTAAGAAATTAAAGCATTAGCCAGGAGTGACACAACTGTAATACTTGAAGAAAAGCCCCATTTAATTTTTAGTTTTGCCCTTTTCACTTCTCAAAGAAAAAAATATTTCATTTGTGCCTAATTATGAAAAACATAAAAAATGCAGTTATTAGAATTGTAAGCCTTTGCAGAAGAATTCGCATATATGACTTGGCATTGGAAGAGAAACTGACCTTTTAAATTTGTTATGCGATAATTTTAAGTAAAGTTGGCAGTAAACCATATCTTGGGGAAAATGAAGTGAGATCATGTAGATGCAGGGGTTTAATTTGAAAGTTGGCTTCAGGAATCACAACATAAGGCCTTAAAGCATTGTAGAATTAAAGACTTAGACCTGTAAGGGACCTTGAGATCATTTAGTTCAACCACTTCTCTCATTTTATAGATGAGGAAACTGGGACCTAGAGTGCCGAAAGAACTTGTCCATGATTACACAGGTAATAAATGTCAGTGTCTCTTTTTTTCATGGCTTCTGGCTTGACTACCTGTTGTTTATACTGCAACTAGAACATTATTTATATACTCCTATAAGTAGAAAGTTCTGAAATCTGCTGGCTAAACCCATTTTAAACTTCTGGGCCTTCTCCATCATTTTAAAGTTAATTTGAGATAGCAATCACTCATAAGTAGAACAGCTCACATTAGTGTAGCTTTAGTTGTTAAGAGTACTCAAATTTGTATTAATGTGACCATGGGTCAGTCATTTGACCCCTATTCTTGCATCTCCCACTGCCTAGCAGACATCTCAAACTACATGTCCTGTAGACATCTTTTAAACTCAGCATATCCAAACTAAACTCATTGTCTTCCCTCTCACCCTTCCTAACTTTCCTATTACTGTTGAGAGTACTACTGTCCTTCCATTCATCCAGGCTTGTGACTTCCTTGTCATCTTCGATTCCTCAATTTCTTTCACACTTAATATTCAACCTGTTGCCAAGGCCTGACAAATTTATCTTTGCAACATTTCTCATATATGCCTTCATCTTTCCTGACACTGCCATCACCCTGCTTCAGACCCTCAATCCCCTCACTCTTGGATTTTGCGGTAGCCAGCTGGTTGGTCTCCCTGCCTTAAGTCTTTCCCTACTTCACACACAGCTGTCAAATTGGTCTCCTAAAATACAGATTGGACCTTGTCACCTCCCTGTTAAATTCCATTAGCTCCCTATCATTGCCACAATCAAATAAGGGCTAAGCAGTATAGTGGCTAGAGCTCTGAACCTGGATTCAGGAAGACCTGAATTCAAATTCAGCCTTAGATACTTACTAGCTGTGTGACTCTGGGCAAGTCACTTAACTACTGTTTGCCTTAGTTTCCTTCTTGTTAAAATAGTACCTACTTTGCAGGGTTTTTGTGGGAATAAAATGAAATAATAGTTGTAAAGTGCTCAGCATAGTGCTTGGCACATAGTAGACACTGTATAAATGTTAGCTAAATATAAAGTCCTCTTTTAAAGTTCTTTGTCACTTGTCCACTTTCCAGTCCTCTTATACCTTAATTTCCCCTTTCCTCTTGACTCCATGCCTTTCCATTGGTTGTCCTCCATGCTTGAGATTCTTTTTATCTTCATTTTTGTCTCTTTGCTTCCCTGACTTCCTTCAAGCCCTAACCAAAAGCCTTCCTTTCTAAATTTCTCTTAGTGCTATTATCTTTTCTCTGTCACTATGTTTGGTGTGTCCCATATCTATATCTATCTATCTATCTATCTATCTATCTGTCTATCTATCTATCTATCTATCTTTGTACATGGTTGTTTTCAGTTTTTCTCCCCTATTAGACTCTGAGCTCTTTGAGTTCAGGGGCTGCTTTTTGTCTTTGTCTCTGTTTCCAGCACTTAGCCCATAGTAGGGCTATAGTTGGCGTTAATAAATGCTGTTTGGCTTCTTGTATCAGATTCCTCATCTACACTGACAATGAAGGTGTTCTGAACTCACAGAAATAATTGAGTTTAGAAGTAGCATAAGTGAAATGATAGTTGTAACTGTAAAGTGATGGTATTTTTTTTCAGTGAAAAAGCTAACTTATTATTTAAAGTCTTTTGATAATTTCTGGTACAGAAATGATAGAATTAAGTTAAAATATTGATGTCTAGTCTGTGGGCAGAAGAAATGGACCTGTATATTTTTAGGAGTTTTTGCCACATTTTCAAGTTTAGGATCTTAGGATCATATACCTAGATCTGAAAGGAGTCTTTCTAGTTCAGCCCCCTCATTTTACAGATGAGGATACTGAGGTCCAGGAAGAGTAAGTCAGTTGGTAATAAACCATTATAGGAAGAATTTTAACTCTTGTCATCGATTTCCAGAGTAGAAACATTTTCTGCTGTGCTACTTATTCCTTTTTACTTACAAATGCATTTTTTTTTGGCTTTTCATCTGTAAAGTTATTCAGATGAAAATAGATGATTATATTTAAATATCTAGAAAGTGAGATTGGAAGGTCTTTCTGGAAGTGGATTTCATTAATAGCTAAGATTAAGGCCCTTGGAAGAATTTTACTGAATTTTATTCTACTTCTTCCATGTTGTTCCATAAATTTCCCATAGTGAAATTATGCATTATGCTGGATTCTTTTCTCTGGTTCTTTTAATATTTTATGGATACCACGTTAGCATTTAGTCCAGTTATTGTCTCTCTCACTTATGTGCCTTGCCTGCCTTCTTTTCCGGTCATATACATCTTCTGTAATGTCTCTTGCACAATTGCACATGTCTTTGCCTGCAAGTTGTTGTTTGTAGTATGCTTTGACCTTTATATTGTCCCGAGTCACTTGTAAGTTCAGTCTTACTTAAGGAAAACGTGGTGTGACTTGAAGGTATAATAGCATCACTGGAGGAATGCTACTATTAAGAAGGTGGGCTTCTGTGATTGTGAGCAATTGTTGAAAATTGGGGTTGTTGAAAATGCTGGAGTTTCTTTGATGTGATCAGTCTAATCTCATCTTTCTCTGTAGTTCTGGAACTAGCTTATAATCCATCTGCATTGCTTGTCTACACATACATAGAAACATGTGCATACATACACACATATTATACATTTATGCATATGTTTATTAGAGACAATCCATCCAACTGCTTATCACAACAATCTGATTAATATATGGTTTTTATTCGTTTTTTCCAGTTGGAATATTTAGGCCTGTAGGTTTCATTGTAGAAGCAATATAGTGTTTTAGTATATGTTGCAAACAATTTTTGAATATAAGAATTTTGCTATTGATAAGGCTGTATTCTATTTGGACTCTGCCCAAGATAGCTTTCACAATATTGGTATTTATGCATATGTCTACCTGTTCCTCCCTCAGCCCCCACTTGATGTTGATACTACATAGGAATACGAAAAAAATCTTTGTGATCCTATCTGTTATAGTAATTTGTGATTTTAACTTGTGTTGGAGACACTTTGAAAGGAAGTATGGTGTATTAGCTAGATCACTGGACTTTCAGTTGTGAGAGATCTATTACTGATTTTGAGATTATGAGAGGTTTAAATGTCACTTGATTATATGTATGTGCGTATATATGTATATATACACACACATATACACATATATACACACATATGCACATATACACACACATATGCACATATATATATACACACACACACATTTGGGTGAGTCACTTAACCTCTCAGTTTCCTCATGTGTAAAATGGGGATAATGAATTTTAAAACTCTTTAACAGTTTAAATTGTCATATAAATGTCAATTATTATTTGAGAAGAGTCTTTAGGTGCTGCATTTTGTTTTACTAAGTCAAATGTTTTTTTCTTTTTTTAATCAACAATATAGGATACAGTGAGATCTTATTTTCTTTATATGAAAGATGTGGTCTCTTGTTGAAAATTATCTGTAAAAGCCTGTTTGTTTCTCATGTTTTTAACCAAGGATACCCTCTTTGCGTGTGTAGACCTTTTAAAAATATTTTTGTACAGATGGAAAAATAGATACGTCATTCAGTACTTGTTGATGTATTCTTGGTAGGCCTTTTTGGGTAAAACAGTTCTGTTAGTGATCTTTTTCATTCTTTTGGCATTGTCAAAATGCCAGTTTTAAGAAGTTTGGAAAAATCCATTCTTGAATGCCTTCAAAATTGTCACCAGATTTCTTTTGTATGTATTTGTTTAGGTCTAGACACTCATCCTAATTACTGTTAGTTGTTTTAAAACAAACTTTTTTTTTTTGGTTCTGAATTTGAAAAAATCAACAAACATGAACATTTGCATGCATAAAAAAATAGAAAAGGCAATTTTATATGAAACCAAGACCTCTTATGTGCATCTTTTTTTTCCTTTTAGCTTTTTTTTTGGAGATGGGAAAGACAGGGCATTCAGGGTTAAGTGACTTGCCCAAGGTCACACAGCTAGTAAGTGTTAAGTGTCTGAGGTCACATTTGAACTCAGATCCTCCTGACTCCAGGACTAGTGCTCTCTCTATTCACTGTGCTACCGAGCCACCCCTCTTACGTACGTCTTGTTTCCTTTGTAACAAATAAGAAAGTCGAGAAAAACAATCCATACACTGTCCAAGTCTGAACGTGTATTTCTTATTCTGTACTACTGTCATCTCTTTGTCAAGAGATGGAAATGATAATTCATCATCACCCTTCTAGAGTTTAATTGGTCATTCTTACCATTCATTATTAGAGACAAATATGCCATATTTGTCTTTTAGCCATTCCCCAGCTGATGGTCATATACTTCGGTCTCTAGTTCTTTGCCGCAGTGAAAAGTGCTTATGAATATTTGTGTAATTATGGCTCCTTACCCTCAGCAAAACAGTTTGAGCACATTCGCCATGTCCAACAACATATGGAATATTTCATACGCGCTGGCCCCCATTTCTGTGCAGGAAGTGGGGGGGGTGTTTTCTCAATTCTGCTTGAAGTCCAATCTTAATCGTTTTATTTACACAGCGTTTATTTTGTTCTCTTCATTTACAATATCATGTGGGCATGCGTGTGTGCGTGTGTGTGTGCATGTGTGTGCGTGTGTGTGTGCGCATGTGTGCGCATGTGTGTGTGCGTGTGCGTGTGTGTGCGTGTGTGTGTATTTAAATGCCACATTTTGTTTAGCCATTTTTCAGCTAACAGGCACCTATTCCAGTACTCCATCAACAGATCTTTAAGGGATTCATGTGTGTATATCTAGTCTAAGTCATTTTCAGTCAAGCAAAAAAGTAATTGCTATAGTTGGATGATCTAAAACCAGTAGCTTTAGAAATCCGTGCAACACTGTTATGGGCTTCTTAAAAAAGTTGAAGGCAAATCATTGTAATTCCCATGCTATTTCTTTGTCCTTGTTCTCCATAGCCCTTATATAGCATTTGAAAATTTTGACCACTTCCTTCTTGATTTTATTTCTTCTTCTCTTCAGCCTTTCTTATACTGCCCTCTTCTGGTTACTCTCATTTCTGAGTTTCTGATTTTCAGAGCCTGCATATGTCTGTGTGTGTGTGTATATGTGTCTTAATTCATCGTTTTCACTTCCTAAGTTTCAGTGGGTGAATAATTCCCTAAGCCTTTGGTTTTGTTGATTTTTCTTTCACTAAATTCTCTCATAGATCTCTTTCACTGTGATAGTCATGGTTGTTCAGTTGTGTCTGACTCTTTGTGACCAGATTTGGGATTTTCTTGGCAGAGATACTGGAGTGGTTTGTCATTTCCATCTCCAGCTCATTTTACAGATGAAGAAACTGAGGCAAACAAGGTTAAGTGACTTTCCCAGGGTCACACAGCTAGTAGGTGTCTGAGGATGGATTTGAACTCAAGTCTTCCTGACTGCAGTCCTGGCACTCTATTCCACTGTGTCACCAGTTGCATGTCTTTCCTGACTTCTGGCTTCATATTTTTACCTTGATATCTTTTCAGCTTCTCAAACTCAAGTTGTCCAAAACAGAAATAATTATATTCTTCCTCTTGTTAGTCTCTTAAAACAGAAACCCTGTCCCCTTCCCAACATATGAAGATCTTGAATATTACTGCATTTATATAGAACTTTAAGCACTTTACATATATTTTATCATATAGTCCTTGTAACTAATTTAGCTTCCTGACATCATTCAACTGAAACTGCTGCCTTCAAAGTTACCTTGTCTCTTAATTGCCAAATCTGATGGTGACCCAATTTTGGTGTCATTCTTTCCACATATTTACTGTCCATTCTCAAGTCTTGTCATTTCTCTTTCTGTATCTCTTTTCTTCTAATAGGATCTTTTCCTCTTCTCTCTTCTCACACAGCCACCACTTTTTTCAGGTCTTCATCACATTTGCCTGGATTTTTGCAGTTGCTTCCTTGGATTTCTTTGCCCCAGTCTCTCCCCACTCCAATGCATCTTCCACATAGCCACCAAAATGATTTTCCTAAAATGCAAGTCTCACCATGCCTTCTCCCAGATCGGTCATCTCGAGTGACTTCTACTTAAGATCAAGTACAAACTTGTATGTTAGGCATTTATAGTGCCCCAGTGCTCTGGCTCCTTCCTGTCTTAGCACATTTCTTAATACTTTACTCCCCTCGTCATAGTCTAAAGACCAGTCCTACTTGCCTACTCCTGACCTTCATCTTCCCATGGCTTTATGCTGACTATCTCCTGAGGGTGCCTGGAATACTCTTCCTCTTCACCTCCTGTTCTTAGAATCCTTGGCTTTCTTTGACTCAGTTCAAGCACTTCTTCTCTTCTACCCCTTCCCCTGAGGCCTTTCCTGGTTTATCCATTTGCTAGTGAATTCCTCTCTGAGGCTACTTTGTATCTGTTCTTTGTATTTGCAAATAACTATATGATGTAGAGTGTGTACTCTGCTTTTTCTTTGTCCCTAGACATTGTCACAATGCCATGCATACTTATTCTAATCATATACTGTTGTATCTTAGTTTAGTCTTCTCCATCTCTCAGCAATTATAAGTTCTTTTAAATTCAGAGGCAGACACTACTCATCTTTGTAATTTTAGTGTCTTTAAGTACTTGATAAATACTTGACAAATAGAAACATCCCTGAAAACGTTCAAGTAGAGACTGATTGACTATCTGTCAGGAATGTTTTTAGGAGGGATTCCTACTTTGGGAGGGAAGGTAGACTTTGGTTTCTCTAAGATTTCTTTACAAGTCTGTTTTAATGGTAGACTTTTTAAATCCAGAAATGACTACAGAAATCATCTTGTTCAACTCTCTTATTTTACAGACTCAGAGTTGAATTTTCTGGCCTAAAGCCACACAGATAGCTAGTGGCAAAGCTGGGGCAGGGAACCCAATTCTTCAAGATTATGGTTAGTGATGTGTTCTCCATTTGTTCTGGAGGGGGGGGGAGAGGTAGAGAGAGAGAGAGAGAGAGAGAGAGAGAGAGAGAGAGAGAGAGAGAGAGAGAACACAAGAGTGTACCAGAGAGCTAGAGTCATATGAGAGAGCGAGCTAGTGCAAGTCCTCTCTGGCACATTGCAAACCCAACTCAGTTTTGTTTGAACTTAATTTGTCCTTGCAGAGATTTTTTAAAAATAATGCTAAAGACTGCCAGTTTATCCTTTCCTTCTTTTTGTCTTCTCTTTCCTCCCTGCCCCCAATAAGATACAGATACATTTTTTTTATAACCTTAAGGTTATAAAATCATTATTATTATTATTATTACAAATGTGGTCCTGTCTAGATTTGTATATACTTGAATCCATTAGACCATAGTTCCAATACTATTAGTAAATAGACCGTTAGTTTATTTGCCAATAGACTATTAGTAAAGATTTAGTTTACACCAAACTGTGCATATTTTTTGAGCCAGCTGTATGTACTACTACTGGGCCTATACCCCAAAGAAATCAAAGGGAGGGGAAAAGAATCTATATGAACAAAAATATTTATAGCAGCTCTTTCTGTGATAGACAAAAATTGGAAGCTAAGAGGATGTCCTATTGGGAATGGCTAAAGAAATTGTAGTGTTTCAATGTAATGGACTATTACTGTGCTATAAGAAATAATGAAACAATTTCAGATGAAATTAGGAAGATCTCTATGAACAGATACAGAGTAAAGTGAGGAGAAATAGACCAATTTATACAATGATAGCAACATTGTAGAGAATAACAACTTTGAACTCTAATCAGCCATAAATTGGAAAGAATGAAGATAAAACATGGTATTCACTTCCTGGTAAGGAGGTGATGAACTTAAAAAGAGATATGTATTTTTGGACATGGCTTATGTGGGAATTTGTTTTGCTGGACTATGCAACTCTATATTGAGGGCTTTATTTTTTGTGTTTGCTTTTTATTTGCTCATTGAAAACAGGGGTAAGGGTAATGGGAGGTATGGATTAGTTTTTTTAAATGCTTGTTAATTGAAAAATAAAAATAATTTATTTTTTAAAACAGAACTTATATATGACTTGTCCTTGATATATCCATTTGTTTATTATACAAAATGAATCATAACTATACAAAAATTTATTTTAAGAATTGTGTAAATATTTATTTGGAAGCCTGTTAAATCTCTTGTCAGCTTATTTAATTTAAAAATAAAACACACTTGAAAAAATTACTGTCATTTTCCAGTAGTTCTCTGTCCCTATAGAGTCCTCCCTTGTAATAAAGAATCATAGAACTGCAATTAGGCACTGGAATGTACTTTAGCATCACTCTATTTCAAACCATGCCTGAAAGAAATCTATGCTATAATATATTTGATAGAAGAAATAGTCAGCAAAACTAACACATTGAACATTTCTGACAGTGTGTGCTGCTTTTTTTTTTAAACTTTTGTTTATTTTTAGTTTACATCATTCATTTCTATGAGATTTTGAGTTACAAATTTTCTCCCTGTCTTTCCTCACCACCCCAAAACAGTGATCACACTCTATACCCCCTCCCCCAATCTGCTCTCTCCTACATCCTCCTCCATCATTTCCCAGTTGCGTGTAAATAATAATAATAATAATAATAATAATAATAATAATACACACACACATGCACACACACATATACATACATGTTTTTAACATTTGATTTTAGAACTTTAAATTCTAGATTCTTTCCCTTCCTCCTTCATCACCCACCCCCACTGGAAAGACAAGCAATGCAATACAGGCCGTACATGTGTAGTTAAGCAGAACATCTCCACGATGGACATATTGTATAAGAGTGACTATATTTCCCTCCTTCCTGTCCCACTCCCCACTTGTTCTATTCTCCACTTTGTCCCTGTACCTTTACAGAAGTGTGTGCTTCTAACAACCCTCTCCCCTAACCTACCTTCCCCTCCATCCTCTCCCCTCTCATCCCCATCCCCCTACTCATCCTGTAGGCCAAGAGACACAATTTAGAGTGTGTCATTCCTTCCCTAAGCCAGTGTGCTGCTTTTTATAACTGTAGTCTCCTGCTTCTTTATTGAAAGGAGAAATGTTCTGTCATCAATCTTTATGGGATTGATGGGTGACTTAATCTGAATTCTGATGTCTCAGGACTGTTTTCCTTTACATTATTATATTAAAACAGTTGTTATCAAAATAGAGTCAGGAAGGTGAGAGTTCAGATTTCTCTCTGACATAATGGTCATATGACCCTGAAGAAGTTGTTTTTAACCTCTTAATGCTCTAGGTAACTTTTTAATACTGTAAGTTTCAGACCTATGTTGGCAGGAAGAGTTGTCTATGTAGTCCCTATCCCTATCATTCCTTCCTTTCTTAGTTTCTTTAAATTTCTCTATTTGTTGTTTCTTATGGCCCAATAGTGTTATATTCCATTCATAGAATGCCATTTGTTCAGTCATTCCTTAATTGTTGGTCGCACACCTTATTTCTAGTCTTTTCTGCAGCTGAGACATTTCAAGTAACTTCTTCCATTTTTCAGTAAACTGCCTGCCATACATGGCTTATGTTGGGTTAAACGTTATCGAGTAACAGAACTGCATAGTTAGTGGAACAGAAATACTTGACTTTCTCTGTGCTTTTAAAGTCATTTGCTACTGGACTAATCAAGAATGAGATGCATTTTTGAATATGGCAGTATGGGAATTTATTTTGCTTGATTGTGGCAAGGTAGTTTGGGAAGGAGGATACTACTGTCAGGAAAAACTTTGTTTCAAAGGTAGCTTGAGCTAAATCTGGAAGTAAAGTAGGAATTTTGGGATGTGGAAATTAGAAGGGATGGGGTACGTCCCCCAACCGTGGGGGAGAGCCAGTACAAAGCATGGCCACAGGAAAGAAATGTCAGGTGTGAGCTTGCTTGCCAGGAATGTAGAAAGCATAAAGGAGAATAATGTGTAATGAGACTGGAAAGGTTGGGAACAAGTTAAGGAGGGCTTAAAAAGTTAAGCATAGGAGTTTCTATTTGATTCTAGAGGCAGTAGGGAGCCATTGGAATATAAGTAGGGTAGTCACATGGTTATGACTGCTCTTAGGAAAATTACATTGGCAACTCTGTAGAAGTAAGGATTGAAATGAAAAGAGACTTACGGCTGGAAGACCAATTAAGAGGCTAATCCAGTTGTCTAGAGAAGTGATAAAATACCTGAAGTAGTGGCTTTCAGTGCAGTGAAATAGTTGAAAGTCAAGTGTTGTAGAGATAGAAATGGGAAGATTTGAATGTATGGATATGTGTGAGCAGTTAAGTGTACTGTGGAGGTTCTCCTGTAAATAAATCTTTGAACCTACTTAGGGCGTGTGTGTGTGTGTGTGTGTGTGTGTGTGTGTGTGTGTGTGTGTGTGTGTGTGTTTGTTTCCCATTGCCTGGAGCATGTAGACTCTCCATCTTTTATCTCTTACTTGTCATATGAGTAACTCACCTAATATTCCATCCACTTATCTCTATGATTACAATTTTTATGACACTTTTCTTGAACAATTCTCAGTTGATAAAATGTATTGTGGTCTACCTACATCCATTATATGCCCATTGTCCTTTGTATCACCCTCTATTTTAATTTTTAAAAAGTGGCATACCATGACTTAAAACCATACAACAGTCCTGAAAAAACATTATTAGAGAGACAAGCCACCCCTTTAAAAACAAAGAAACATCAGTAAATCATCAAGCTATTATTTAAGGACCTGCTTGGCCCAGACACTGTGCTAATAATCACATACATTTAATGTTCCCTTGAACAAAACATTTTAATTTGGATGTGCTTTCCAGGGGCCAGGATTTTTGCTATTTAGTTCTTCCTTACATTTATGAATCTTTTTAAAAATAATTTATCCTCTCAGTGCAGTACATTTCTTTAAACTTATTGGACTCCATAGTTTGAACTGCTAGGTGCTATTTAGGGAAGTGGAATTTAGATAACCATACTGGAGAAAAATGATCATGTACATCAGTTTCTAGCAGACTTCCTGATTTATGAACGCTGCTCTAAGGGCACAGTCAGCTTGCTGGTGCCAGAGTCAATAATCTCCCCACCTGATTTGTGGTAGTTTGCTCTCCTGGCTGTAGTAAGCATTATCTATCCACTCTCTGATGATGTGAGTTGCTCCACTAGATCTGTAGTAATAAGTCTCAATTATTCATAGGACGGGGAAGTTATCTAAATGTACTGTATTTATCATGTTTCCATGTTTCAGAATGTGCTTTGTGTTTTAAAGTGCAATGCAGAAGACATTTTGTTCTTATGAACTGTAATTGATATCTTGGATTGTTAAATTTGAGTCAACTTCAAGTTTTTAAAAGTATTTTTCTGGATTTTTTATTACTTAGGAAAGATCTTAGACCATCAAAAGAACTTTGAAAAGGCTGTCCAGATATTTGGTAAGTATATCTTTTTCACTATACTATAAATAATATGAGTATATTCAACAAAACATTATTTTATAATGCATCAGTAATTTATTTTAGCCTTTTTTGCTCAGAGCTTTATTTCTGATTTTATAAAAGATTTTTACCTCATGTTCAAATGTTCTATCTAGGATTAGCTGCTGTTAAGTTTGGTTTTGTATTATTTATGCAGTCATAGCAGCTAGGTATAACATTCAATCTGTATTTTCATATCAGAGGTAGTAATAATATGTTGCAAGTTTTAAACTTCTGTGTATTTTCAGTGCTTATGAAAATGCAAATTAAAGTCAGTGGTTTAAAGTGTGTTGTTAGGTACATTTGCCAGTTCTTTCTACAACTCAAGTCATAGAGTTCCATTTTGATTTCCAGTGGTCCTTGTTGTTTTTGTTCCCGAGTAGTCTGATGGTTCATAAAAAGTATTCCTGTAGACTTGATCTATATTGGTATGTCAGTTCACTAATTAATCTGTGTGTCTATTTCACGATGATAGAATTCTTTGATTATTACATGTAGATAATAAATTATTAGATCCCTAAGTAAAATATTACAAAGTTGGTGTTCCTTTCTGGCAAAAAGTATTCTTTATTAAATGATATGAATTCATAGAAATATAGCGATCCCTTACAGTGATGGATATTCCTAATTTTCAACAAAATATAATAATGTACATTCAGAATAATCTTTCAGTTCTTATTCTTTTAAATAAAAGATTTCCATGCTCTTTTTATAAATATTTCAGATAATGTCTCTATATACACGTACACACTTGAAAAAATATTTGTATTT
>JAQQSU010003535.1:0-14334 GCA_028627135.1 Pseudochirops cupreus | reverse complement strand
GTATATGTGTGTGTGCACATATATATAAATATATATATCTTTGACAAAAACTCTGTCTTCAGATTCTTGAAAAAAGAAAAACCTTAACAATGTAAACAAACTTTTTTCTAGACTTTAACACTGACAAAGATTAAGCTAATACTCAATGTATTAGTGGTGGCTGGTGGGTTGAATTAGTACAATGCAGTCTGCACCACGTGATAATCCACATGTGATATTAACAAATGTCAGGAACCAGGGTAAATCTGGAAGTAAATGAAAAGGAGATAAAAGCATTATTATTATCATTATTATTAATAATCATAATGACAATAGCTTGTGTTCATATAGTGCATAACAGTTAGCAATGACCTCAACAAATACATCATTTTATCCTCACCAGGACCTAGAAGGTAAGCCCTATTACTATCCCCATGTCACAGTTGAGGAAACCTAGGCTGAGAAAAGTTGAGTGAGTTGCCTATGCTTACCCAGTCCATAATTGTGTGAGGCACTATTTTAGCAAAGATCTTCCTGAATCCAGGACCAACACTCGATGCACTTTGCTAACTAGCTGATTAAAGGTATAAAATGTTATTCACTCTTAATGGTCTTTATTATTTATTATTCATTTTATATAGACATGCACATATACATACATGTATGCATGCATATATATGTATATATACATATGTATACATATATGTATATTTGTATGTATGTGTTTATAGGTGTCTACACATATGCATGCACATATATAAATGTAGGTGGTGCAATGGTTAGAGCATTGATCAGAGTATTGGTCTTAGAGTAAAGAAGATCCAAACTAAAGCATATCCTCAGACATTTACTATTTCTGTGATCATGGACAAGTGAAATCAGTTAATAATTAATCTTTATTTGTCTCAGTGTCCTCAACTATAAAAAAATAAAATATTAATGGGGATGAAAATAACATCTATGCCACAAGGTTCTTATGAGGATTAAATAAGATAATATTTGTAAAGGGTCTGGTACATAGTAAGCATTCAAGAAATGTGGTTTCCATGTTCCCTTCATGTACAGATATATGTATATAATGTGTGTATATATGGATATTTCATATATATAGATATATATATATATATATATACATATATATATGTATCCATATCCATTTATTTATACATGCATGTATAAAATTCAACTACAAATTAATTCAATGTGCTAGTAGCTTCATGTTTGAAATAAGATAATGCTTTCCATGTTACTAAAAAATAAAGGACTCTCTGAATGAGTGAGGATAATTTCAGTAAGGGCAAGAAAATATTTTCATGGATGTTAGCTTCAGATATTGACTAAATATCATTTTTCTGAAAATATACTGAGAATTTCAGACTTTATTTGTATGGGACAAACAGTAAGAAAGCAAGTAAGTAAAAAAAAAAATTGAGAATATGCCACAAACTCATCATAGACTAATACCAATGTCTCAAATTCTATATATTTACAGCCTAGTGGAGTTGATCATAATGAAGACCTTGCATTGACAAAAATATTTTAATTTTCTTCAGCATGTTGTTTGTTGTGCTAAAATAGTATAGACAAAAAGATTGCTGTCAAAGAGAACTTAAATAAATGGACAACATCATTCATCACTGAAAAGTTTTGTGCAGAACATCTTATTCTATCACTGTCATTGTTTTCAGTCAATTCATTAACAAGATTAAGTGTTTACAAGGGGACAGAGATAGGAAGAAAAGTAAAAACCAAAACCGTAGTCTCCTCCCTTAAGGGGTTCATATTCATATTTTAATGAAAACTTTCTACATAAAAGAAAGATACATTCAGAAAAAAAAGAAAGATACATTCAAATGGAAAATAATACCATAAGCTAAGCATTGGGGTGAATATGTGTGTGTGTAGGGGCAAAGACTATGAATAGCATTCTGAAAAAGGGAGATTTGGGCTGAATCTCGAAAGAAGCTAGGAGATTGAAGTAATGAGCATTATAGGCACAGAGTCTGGATTCTGAAGATGGAATGTTTTATGCAAGGAAGAACAGAAAGCCTAATAATTCTATATTATGAAACACATAAAGGGAGTAAAGTGTAAGAAGACTGGAAAGGTCACAAGTAAATTACAATTTTATCAGTCTCTATTCTATGTCCACAGAGAAGTTTTTACATCTTAACCTGAGGTAGGCTCTCAGATTCCCTGATTCCCCTTCCATTGTCCTAACTCCTACCTGAATTCACCAAACTGTATCCTTTGACTTGGATAGTAATGACAATCCTGGCATTTAGGCATAGAGAGTACAAGTACGCCCTTCATCAAAACTAATAGAAAATTCAGCAGGAAGGGAGCTTAACTTAGAGCTTTTCAGAGTCATAGACCCTTAGAGACATTCAAAGGGACCAGGTTAAATGTTTCTTAAAATTCTCAGCTCACTGATGTAAAGCCATGCATGGGTGCCTTTCCAGAGGATGGCTGCTGTGAACAGCCTTCAAGATTCTGATTACATGGTATAGTGAACACTCTATTTATTCAATAACATATCAGAGCATAACATTCATAGAAAACCAAGGTTCAGCCTTTACAATGTCACAACTAATCACAGAAAATCAAAATACAGCTTTCACAATGATATCATAACTCAACAACTTATCACTAAAATGGCCACATAATTTTCACCAAAGTGGTCACATAGTTTAAACAAAGTACAATCATTTAGTCAATCAATCATTTAGTAACTCCACCATTCAATGGTTCTCCTTTAGACAAGGTGCATTCATTTAGACAATAATTTAGTTGAGTCCTCTTAAGGAGGAGAGCCTCCTTAATCCTTAACTCAATCATCCTTAAGGAGGCAAGAGACACAAAGTACAAAAGTCAAAGTTCTCCACCCATGGGATGAAATTAAGTTACAATATCAGTCACAACTCAGTACTGTCTTAAGGGGTAGTGGAAAATACACAGGCCATCCACCCCTCAGTCACAAGTAAGTTACAATTTTATCAGTCTCTATTCAGTATCCACAGAGAGGTTTTTACATCTTAACCTGAGGTAGGCTCTCAGATTCCCTGGTTACCCTTCCATACTCCTATCTCCTACCTGAATTCACCAAACTATCACCTGGGTTCAAAGGCAGATAGCTCCCAGCTCCTTGTCCAGCTCTCAGTGCAGTTCCTGTTCCACACTGAAGCTCACAGTGTCCAGTCCACCTTAAATCCTTCACAGTTTCTATTTCTGGGAAGTCAAGATTTAACAAAGCCACAAATAGACAAAGCACTGACACTACAGTCATGCCTTCTCTGGCAGCTCCAGCTAGCCCTTGGAAGTCCTCAGCAGCTCCAGCTGGCCAGCAGAAATCCTCAGCAGTTTGGCTGGCCTTCGGAAGTCCTCAGTATCTCAGCTGGACCTCAGAAAAAGCTCCACCACCACAAGTTCCCAGGAAATTCTGACTTTCTCAGCTGGGATTTTTCCTTATATTCAGTATCGCTCCTCCCTGTTCAGCTCCTTCCTGTTACATCAGCAACAGGGGTTCATACCTTCTGTTTCTTTAACAGTGCCTTAATTTGAAACTAGGTGCTAAGTACCTGTCAGCTTAGCAATAGAAATGTGTCTTCAAATTTCATTCCCACTACAACTGAACAAGAAAAAAATAAGATAAGTAATTTACATAGACTTGTTTGCCTATTACTTACCTATTTCCCTAATGCCTTCCTTTCATTTCCTCATTTCCCCCCAGATTCTTTTGTCTCCCTGATGCCAATTACTTCATTAAATGCACAGGTCACAACCTAACTTTTTTTTTTCTCTTTCATATTCCATGTTAAGAATCAGACCTCAAGGGATGGCTAGGTGGTGCAGTAAATAGAGCACCAGCCCTGGAGTCAGAAGGACCTGAGTTCAAATCCAGCCTCAGACACAACACACACACACACACACACACACACACACACACACACACACACACACACACACTAGCTGTGTGCCTTTGGGCAAGTCACCTAATCCCAATTGCCCTACCTCCCCCACTCCAAAAACAAAAAAGAATCTGACCTCAATCTTTTCTATGTTGTATGTACAGTTTGTTTATGGTTCATATGGTTATAATTTGGGTTTCCTTTCCTGCATCTGACTCCTTTGCTCAATCTCATGCTATCATGCCCTGTGAGCTACAGCAAACTCTCAGTCATCCTACTCCCGCCTTTGGCAATAAAAGGAACAGGTCAAATAGAACAATAATTTCAAGTTCCTTGAAGACCTCTCTCCTCTCAGGTTAAGAGTAATTTGGCAAACTCCATGGCTATAGTTCAGAGAATGCTGGTTTTGAATGTTTATTTTTTCCTTTGTATCACCTTTGTATCAGTCCTTAAGTTCCATCTTTGCTACTTTTGAGGAACATCCTTTACCAATGCAGATCCAACCCTTCTCTACAATTTATGTTCTTAGATAGTTAAAGAGACAGTTAAGAGAACTGCCATAAGTCATACAGCCAGTATGTAGTGTAAATAAGACCTTATAGACTGAGGATGGCTATCTATCCACTATGATATGCTCTTTCTTATAATACCCTCAGTATTTAACATTTTAACTTACTCATAAGTCCCTGAGCACCATATTACCTTTACAAAAACAACCTTTCAGTGCCTACGTCAGAGTTATTTACTTGAAAAAAAAATCAAGTATAAATTGAAGAGCACCTGGAGTCCTGAGGTACATGATAGGTTGGAGGCAAACATGGATTACAGGTGGAAATAGTACTGCATTACCAGCCCTTACTGGAACAAATGACCTGTTCTTATTACTGATATTTGTAGGTCACTGCTGCTCATTCGTTCTTTCATTTTTTTAGCACTAAAACATATACTTTATGGGTTTCTTAATGCAACTTAGCATATTCTATTGGCTTTTCAACACAGACACAACCTTTAGGGAAGAGGTAGAAATTCAAATGAGTTTACATTTTAATGTTGCTGTAATTGGGAAAACCATCTCTCCTACTGGTTGATCCTTATCCTGTTGCAAGATAACATCCTTCCTATTTTGTCATTCCATGTTTGTATCTTCACCTGGAAGGGGTGTAAAGCCAATCATGAGTAGCTCTGCTGAGGACCGCTGCTTTGAATAACTTTAAGGATGTAATCACATATTGTAGTGAACTCTTTATCTATTCAGCAATAAACTAAAGCAAAACATTCAAGAAACTAAAGTACAACATTCACAACAACATAACATAATAACTTATTACTAAAGTAGCCACATAGTCCTAAACAAAATAAGTCACTCAGGAAGTCACGATCTCCTCAACCAATACACAGAATCTGAGAAAAGTCCTCAAGTTACTCAAGGTTGGCTTTCAAACCCCTCAACTCCTCTTGGGCTGACTGCTCCCAGATCTTGCCTGGATTCGCCCAACTCTCACTTGGATTCACATGTAGGCAGCTCTCCATTCCAGTTCTATATGCCAGCTTATGGGGGCTGCTCCACTCCAAGGCCTTCAAAGTTTCTATTTCTAGGAAGACAAAGGTTTACAGAACTACAACAATATATATACTGATTAAACTTAACAGAGCTTCAGCAATATTTATACACATTACCAGCATTATCACCTCAATTCATTTTCTGTTTGACAAAGCAACACAAATCAATAAACAAGGCATCTGAGAAATCAAATACAAATCAACAGTAAAGTCCTCTTTCAGGACTTCTGTAACAACAATAAAGT
This sequence comes from Pseudochirops cupreus, assembly GCA_028627135.1. Taxonomy (NCBI): domain Eukaryota; kingdom Metazoa; phylum Chordata; class Mammalia; order Diprotodontia; family Pseudocheiridae; genus Pseudochirops; species Pseudochirops cupreus. The sequence goes on along the minus strand of JAQQSU010003535.1, from coordinate 8,642 downwards.
CCTCTTTAAATAGACTGGATGCTTCTATCTGACAAAGTAACATCAGCATAGACAAAACAACAGATAACGTGTTACAGAGTGCCTACATCATGAACATTCTCTCTCTTAGCTCTTCTCTCTCCCAGCTCTGTTTGAGATTTTCTGTACTCTACTCCTTCCTATTCCACCCTTCCTGTTCCACTCTTTCAAAAAGCTCCTCCCACCATGTGATTATTTTAGGCCTATTAAGGGCAAGGAAGATCTTCAAATTCCCTCAGGCCTATTAAAGGCAGAGAAGGTCTTCAAACTCTCTTAGATCTATTAAGACCAACATGATGTAAATTGTTTCCAACAGAGACTCTTGATACAAACAAAGGTGAGGTTCAAAGGCACTTGAATAACTGAAACAAATAGCAAAGTACTACTTTGCTTGCCATTACAAGGGGCCTAAAACTTTATAATTATATTTTTATATTATATACATATATATGCATATATGTGTGTGTGTGTGTGTGCTTATTTATATTAATATGCATGTGTATGTTTGTATTTTAAATGATTGTCATACAGAACGACTTTCTAGGAGGAAAGAGAAAAGTATATCTTGGGAAATGTAGGCAATATAAAAATAGAAGATAACAATAAAAAAGAAAGAACCTGAAGACTGGTCAATATAAACCCAAATTAAATCAGTCACAAATTTAGTGAGCCATCTTGTTTAGTGAGTTATTGATCATGGTCTTATGGGGTAGGTTGCTGCTAGTATCTGGGCCTCTGATATCAAATTATGGCTTACTTCATATCCCCATACAGACTGTGATGCATGTGAATTTAATGATATTTGAAATTCATCCTATCACATTTAGCTGAGTACCAACAGTAATGCTTCAACAAATATTTGCTTGCCCTGTTGACTGTCATCCTGACAAGAGATCCACAAGGTGAAAAAGGATGAAAATAACAAAAACAACTAACTTTTCCATAATATGTTAAATTTTGGATACTCTTTATATAAATTGTTCAAAAATATTTCGATAAATACTTTTGAGTCTTTACAGTATCCCAGACAAGGTGTTTGTGCTTAGAAATGGGTATAGAAAAAAAAGTTCCCACCATAAATATTCCCTTCTCAAAATCCAAAACCACAAATGCTCTCTCAGTTCTGCTCTCTCCCAGCCTGGGCTTATTCTTATATGTGGTCATTAAGCTCCTCCCTGTTCCATTCCTTCCTGTTGCATCAGCAACAGGGGTTCACAAGTGCTGTTTCTTAACAAAAGACTGAATATAATCATGGCCAAGGCTTAAAAGAAACTTGAACTGAAACAAGGTGCTAAATAATGAAATAGCTGAAACAAGGTGTTAAGTACTTCTTTGCTTGTCATTACAAATTATGAGACTGATATTTTTTTAAAATATCAATTAATTAACTATTTGGAGTATTCATTTAAGAATAGAGAGAGTCTTAAGGGAGAGAGATCAATTAAGAAACTATCAAAATAGTTGAAGTCAGGATGGTTAGTGTGGTGACCATGTGAATATGGAGAAGAAAACAGATGTGACACCTGTTGACTTTCAGGTCTGATAGTAATTATCTGAGAAACCTTGACTCATTATTTTGAACTCTTGGCCTCAGTTTCCTCATTTACAAAGTAAAGCATTATAGAATTATTTTTATCAATTATGTACTCAATCCTATAGATAACTCAATCTTGTTGTTGGATGCTGTTATGCTATACTCACAAGGAAATGTAACCCTCCAGATTCATGCATTCCCATTATTCTGATGAAAATGTTAAAAAAGCATGTTCTTTAAAGAGATTTTGGCCTCCTGAAAAAAATGAAGAGTTTCCTCATAGTTGATTAAATCTGAAGATTGTACACTGGAAGATTATTTTCAAGCTGTTATATCTTTTCTAGACACTTTTAAATTACTGTTTGTCCAACAAGCCTGGAACTCAGTAGCATATAAAAATGTCCACTATGATCTTTAATACAGGTGCATCTCATTTAAGAAGACAAAGAATTTCCATGGAGCCTCCCATAGGGGCACTTCACCAGAAAAATTGTGTGTGAAGGACTAGTATCACAAAGTATAAATTAAAAATATATAGCTACTCTCTCTGCCTTCCCAAATTTCATTCATTAGGTTAAGCAGGGCTTTGACCGAGAGACCAAGCTGCCCTAAACTATAAATTAACCAGAACTGTGACCAGCAGCTTAGACCAATCTAATCAGACTCCATGTGAAGATTCAGAAATAAGAAGCATGTCATTGAGAATCAAAAAGTCATTGATCATGGACAACAAAAAGGAGAGATCAGATGTAAAATGTGTTCCTGAAATTCTCAAGGACAGGTTGGAAATTTCTTAGATCCCAGGAACAACTGGGAAATATAATACAAGATTTGGGGAATTAAGGATCAGGAAGTCTTTCTCAAATATTTGAGGTTGTACAAATTTATAATGATACTAATCAAGAAATAGCAAACATTTACTAAATGCCTACTATGTACCATGCACTGTGCTAAGCACTGGGGATGCAAGGAGAGGTAAAACTCTTCTCTTTGCTTCTCTGAGAGAATTTCAGTTGTGCACAATTCCTGGGCATCAAGTCATTCATCTACTCAATAAGCATTTACTAAATTTCTATTATATGCTAGGTACTGCTACTTCTCCTCCTTCCTGGGGATATGGATAAATTAAATAGCCCTTGTCCTCAAGGAGTTTGCATTTCAATGTTTAAACCACTATGCCACAGAAATTCTCAGGTCCCTGACCTCGGCTATTCTCAAGAAATTATTTGAATGAGCTGAAGACTCTTCCCTTAATTTGTGTTTTACTGTATTCGCTTATCTTCTCAGTGGGTCAAGACTTTAACTTCTTTCTTCAACCTTAGATAACACTGTATCTCCTGTTCCAAATGCTTTTCTCTCCTTCAATGGTAGCCTACTCTCTGACCTTTATTGAACTCTGTGATTTAAACTTGACATCAAATCCCCCTTTATGTTGTATGAACTTAATCTTTGTTTCTTATTCTTCACAGACTCTATTTTGTTATTCTCATGCCCTCTTTGTCTGATACTATTGTGCCCCATAAGACCTCATTCAGAACTATAGAAGACACTTGGCTATGGTGGATTTTAAAAGGTGACTACTTCTCTCTTAACTTATTTGGATAATTCCTTTAAATCTCTTAAGTCTTTCCATTGACAAAGCCACTCATTCAATTTGTTCTAACACTGCTTTTTAATTTCCATGGCATCAATTTAACAAAAATCAATAGCAAAGGCACATTCTTATTTGTAGGCTCTTCCCCTTGCAAAAAATGTTTGATTCTGTATTTCTCTCTTCTTAGCCTCTGAACCTGTGTAAAGTATAGAGGAATTTCTGAGTCTTTTTGTATTTAATATGTGTTGTATCCATAGAGGCATCTACTTATCTACATGGAGCTTTAATAGAAGCTGTCTTTGCATTGACTAGTGTGAGGGTAGTTCCAGCTTTGAGAAAATCAACAAAACTAGGTAAGGGATGGGAAGTAATTAAATTGGTTTATTATGTTACCATAGTTGGAGAATAGTAAAAATAGATTTATATGAAGAAGTAGGGGAGGTTAAAAGTAATTCATAGATTTAGAAGAAGGTGACAATGCTGGTTGAAGATGAAGGGAACAGATAGTGTTCAGTGCAAAGATCTCATCATCCAAATTGGCATTCCATCAGAGCAAGTAAAAACCAAACAAAGTCAAAGCCAGGATATCACAAACACTGAAGAGAGTTTAGTAGGTGTAATGCCATGCACAAGCAGCTTCCCAAAAGAGTGCTCCTGTGAACAGCTTTTAAGGTTCTGATTACACAGTATAGTGAACACTCCATTTATTCCATTACAAATCAAGGCAAACATTCACAACAAATCACAATACAATATTCACAACATTACATCTTATCACAGAAAATCACAATATAGTGTTCATAACAGCTTAACATTAAAATGGCCACATAGTTTTCACCAAAGTGACCACAGTATTGAGAACAAGAAAAAAAGAATAATCATCTGAGGAGGTTTGCCTCCTCAGTCAGACATTTAGTCATTTCACAATATAATATTCAATTTTCCACTCATGGGGCAAATATTGATTAACTTAATCCATCACTTATCTAGCAATCAGTCACTAAGTATTATTAATCACTAAATACAATCACTACAAAATTAAACAAACCCTCCCCCCCCCTTGGTGTCTAGTAGACTTCAATTTCATCATGCATTCAATATCCAAAGACAGGCCTTTTCTTCATCTTGACTCAGGGTGGTCACTCAGATCTCAAACAGTTGTCTGGATTCAGGTAGGAGCTGGGACCATGGAAAAAGATCCAGGGAATCCAAGAGACCACCCTGAGACAAGATGAAGAAGAGGCCTCCCCTTAGATATTGAATGTGTGATGAAATTTAAGTTTACTAGACACCAAGGTGTGTAGGATTTGTGTAATTTTCTAATGATTGTATTTAGTGATTAACGATATTCAGTAATTATGAATCTGTATAAGTGACTGATTAAGTTAACCTATGATTGTCCCATGAGTGGAAGATGGACTTGTGTTGTGAAATGGTCGAATGATTAAGTAAGGAGGCAAACATCCTTGGTGATACCAGATGATTATTCTTTTGTTCTTTGTTCTAAATACTGTGGTCACTTTGGTGAAAACTATGCGGCCATTTTAATGTTAAACTGTTATGAACACTATATTGTGATTTTCTGTGATAAGATGTAATGTTGTGAATATTATATTGTGATTTGTTGTTAATGTTTGCCTTGATTTGTTATGGAATAAATGGAGTGTTCCTTATATTGTATAATCAGAACCTTAAAAGCTGATCACAGTAGCATTCTTTTGGGAATCTGCTTGTGCGTGGCATTACAGAAGGGAGTGTTGAATTGAGTCATAAAGCAAAGGGTCCAAAGTCCCTAAAAGTGAAAGAGATTAGTTCATAAAGAATAACATCAGAAAAACACCAAGGGAAGGGATATCATGAAAGGTCAGTGACACTTTATATCATAAATCTTAACAGCATACCTTTTTTTTTTATGATGGCAGAATGTTAGCAACACAATTTTTGTGTTAAAAAAAGTAGGCAGTGTGCTATGTTGGACTTGTAGACAGAGAACAGGGATTCACATCCCAGATGAGGATAATAGCTCTATGACCTTTTATGTCCCTTAAACTTTTTGGGCCTCAGTTTCCTCATATGCAAAAAGAGAAAGTTGGACTAGATGATCTGGGACATAATTTCCAGCTATACATCTGTGATCCCATGATCCTAAATCTTGCTTTCCCTCTTCCCCACATCCACCTTCTTGAATACCACAATCTCCTGAGAAGAAAAGAGCTATTTTGTTTAGTTACTTTCACTTGTGTTTGACTCTTTGTGACCGCATTTGGGGTTTTCTTGGCAATGATACTGAAGTGGTTAGATATTTCCTTTACCAGTTCATTTTACACATAAATAAAGAAAACCTGAGGCAAACAGGGGTAAGTGACTTGCCTAGGATCATACAGCTTGTAATTTTCTGAAAACAAATTTGAACTCAGGAAGATGAGTCTCCCTGACTTCAGGCAAGGCACTCTATCTACTGCACCACTTACCTGCCGAAAAAGAGTTATAATTGCCCAAATTTTCCCACTACATATTTGGTTAAAAGTATCCCAATCCATGACCTATGTGTTTAAAAATGCTTACTGATGGTAGCATTCTATTTATGTTATAAATATTTGTTTCACCCATAGATGTATTTTATGTGCTAATAATAACCAATTAATATCATTCATTGTGGATATTATGTGCCAGGAACTTTGCTAAGTACTAGGGATAGAAAAAACAGAAATGAAACAGTCCCTGATATCAGAAAGTGTACACATTGGACAACAGGTCTATCAGTCAATCAATAGATATATAGATAAGTAGGTAGATAGATAGAGATAGAGGTATCTACAGAATAGATATAGAGTGAATACAGGAAAGTTTCGAGGAGTGTATTAACAGCAAGGAAGAGGATAAGATGGGGGTGGGGGAGGAGGATCAGAAAAGACATTGAGAAGAAAGTGATCCTTGAGTTTAACTTTGAAGAAAAGCATGGGATTATAAGCAGTATAACAGAGGAAGATACAAATTCAGGGGTGTGCTAAAGCTAGTTCAAATCAGCTCCCCAGAACCAGTGTGAGTATTTACACCTCAGAAATGTGAAAACACTATATAGATTAGGATTTTGTTCAGTCAATTGTGTCAAATTAAGACTGTGTTAATCATGTAGATTAAACCCAAAAGTTTATTTTGAGGTACACTTTCCTTTCCTGGACAGTTAAACATTACAAGCATATCCTTGATTTCATTCTAGTTATGATGCACAAACATTGCAAAAGCACAGAGATGGGAATGAAGCATACTATTTTTTTAAAATATTTTTTTAAACTGTGACATAATTAGCATATAAAGACATACTCCTCCCCCACCACTTTTCCCCAGGCTTAAAACCATTCTTTTTTTTTTTTAATTGGAAGTGATTTTGAGATTTTACAAATTAAGTTAGAAGAACACAGTTCTTACACGACTTACCATGTTGGGAAAGTTTCAAGTGTGGAAGTGTTGATGGACTCTGTTTATTGTCTGCAGATCAAGCTAACTACATTCAGAGTGGTTCAGCACTAGATTAAATACAAGGTGATCAATTATCTAGTTGAAGCAACTCTGAAAGATGTTCTCCTGATTCATTGAGTTGCGCTCTATATTGATTATCTACACTAATGAAAACTCATACTCTTGAAATCCTGAAGTATTAAAGAAATCTCCCTTTACTTTCAGAGCAATTAAACCACTCTATTTATCCTCGGATTTCACCTTCATCAAACTGAAAAATAAACAACAAAAATAAGATACTAGTGAGTTGTCACCAGAGTTTGTACTCTCAGATTTCAAGGTTATAAGCTGTGCCATTATCTTTTGGAAAATGAAGTTAACAAGTCCCCACAACTGTGATACCTATTAATGATCAGCCATTAAGCTCTATCAGCTCTCAGCAAAGATACATAGGTACAACTTACTTGAGAATCATCTTCCACATGAACTCTACTTATTTTTAATTTATGAACTAAACAAGCCTTTTTTTTTTTTTGCTTTTTGGAGGGCAATTGGAGTTAAGTGACTTGCCCAAAGTCACACAGCTAGTTTTTGTGTCAAGAGTCTGAGACCACATTTGAACTGAGGTCCTCCTGACTCCAGGGCTGGTGCTCTATTCACTGTGCCAACTAGCCACCCCTAAACAAGCATTTCTATAACATAGAAGAATATTTTTTTAAAAAAGGTATGATTGCAGATGAAACTGCAAATCTATTATGTACTACTTGCTATTCTTTTACAATATGTAAAAAAGGAGGACAGAGCTAAGATGGCAGAAAGGAAGCAGTAGCTTCTGCAAGCTCCTCTAAGAATTCTGTCACTAAAAGCTAAAAAGTGAACTGATTTAAGAGTGACAGAACCCATTGGGAGATAGAGAATGGCAGATTCCCAGCCCAGAAAAGTGCCTACTAAGGTCAGGGCAGGGAGAATGTGGAACACACAGGAGTGGCACCAGTGCAGATCTGAGAGTGGAGTAAGGCAGACTGAGAAGCTCCAGCCAGCCAGCAGACTCACCCAGTCAGAGGGGTTTGCAGCTGTCTCACTGCAGAGTGGAAGACCTTTGGAACTGGGTAGGAGGGAACATGGGGCCCACAGCAGGGTCAGTGGCTTTTCTTTGGGGTACCAGCCCACAGCCTGGATGTTTGAAATTACATACGCAAACTTCCAGAAGTCAGGATGGAGGAATAAAATTTAGTTGCTCTGATCCCCCCTCCCTGACCCAGAAAAGTCCAGAGTTAAATGCCCTACCCAGAGTAAATTCTTGCATAAGTGTAAACAGCCTCAGGCTTGAAAGTGACTGCAGAAAGGGTAAGGGAGACAGTATGGAGTCTAAGCCCAGGTGGAGCCAGCAAGCCCTAAGAACAAAAGCCCAGGTGTGCTTTAGCAACACCTGGCCCATCAGCAAACTACAGCCTCGCCCTTCTGCTATAGTGAACCTGCCTAAGAGGCAGTCCAGAGAAACAGAGGTGGAAACCTGAAGGAGCCAGACCACCCTGCCCTCACAGGTTATTCTGTGAGCCTCAGGGTAACTCAGGGGAAACATTGAGTCCTGGCCCTGGCCTCAGTCTACACACTCAGAGGCCACAGCTCATGAAGTTAACAACCAAACCCCCACCTCCCAGCCTGAGAAGCTCAATACTCCTGCACCCCAGAAGCAGATACCACTCCAAAAATACAGGACATAGGCAACCACAGTGGGGAAGAAGGAAACTGCAAAGGCTAGAAACATCAAATCCTTTTATAATGAGCAAGAACAACCAAACTCAGAAGGCAACACAGACTCTACACACACACTGGAGACCACAGAAGGAAATGTGAATTGGTCTCAAGGCCAAAAGGCATTCTTGGAGAATCTCAAGAGGGATTTTAAAAATGAAATTAGAAAGATAGGAGATAAATTTAAATCTACAGTGACCAAATTGGAAGAAAAATTCACTGAAGAAAACAAAGCTTTAAAAAGTAAAATTGGAGAATTAGGACAGGAGCTCCAAAATCTAA
>JAQQSU010003534.1:0-14334 GCA_028627135.1 Pseudochirops cupreus | reverse complement strand
CATACACAGGACCACAAATAATTCAGAAGATATGTTCATTCTCTTATTAGGCCCATTCCTGCTGATTGATCTGAAGTTAGTCCCTGCTGGTATTGTACTTCACCAGTCCCAAAGGATACTCACAGTAAGACATACAGAGTATCCACTTATTTTTGTTGTTGTTGTTGACGACTTGATCTAGTTGTTTATTCTGGTCCTGTAGTCTGGGGGGGGGGGGGTAGAGGTGGAGGCAGAGTCAAGGGAGAGTTATTTTGTTTGTATTGTATATGTAATCTCTTTAGAAACATCACTCAGCTGGTCCCATTGTCTCCCCTGTTACATTAGTAGCTTCTATACAGTAGCAAAAGTTTCTAGTTTGAATTATCTCCTCCTAATATTTTTGCAATCATCTCTTCTCGGGTGCCCAGGCTATTTTGTTGTATTCAATTTACTTCAGTAGAGTGGAGAACCTTTTCCTGAGTGGTACTTAGGCAGTTAGGTCATTCAGGGGATAGAGCACTGGTCCAGAAATCAGGAAGACCTGAATTCAAATACAATCTCAGATAAATTAACAGGTGTTGGACTCTAGGCAAGTCACCTAACTGCTGCCTGACTCAGTTTTGTCAACTGTAAAATAGGAGCAATTATAGCACTTACCTGTGGAATTGTTGTGAGGATCAGATGAATTAATATTTCTGCAGTGTTTAGTGCAAAATAGTTACTCAGGAAAAAGCTTAATAAATATAATAATAAATAAATATAAGAGTGTGAGGCCTTTGTGGGCAGGGGATATATTTTGTTACATTTTTTTAAATAAATCTCCAGGTTCCAGGCAGATAGTAGATGTTTAATAAATGCTAATGGATTGATTAATATTTTTAAAGGGGAGGAGCCAAGATGGTGGCATAGAAGAAGCAAGTTCCACAGCTCCAACATAGCCTCCTCAAATAACCATAAAACATGACTCTAAACAAATATTAGGGCTCCATAACTCACAAAAATACAGAAAAACACATCTTGTGTTGAAGGCAGTTTGGCAGGAAGGGCTCATCCCAGGATGCTGGGAGCCAAAACCAGCCCAGTTTGAAACCACGGCTTGGCCCCAGGGTATCCAGGATGAGCTGCAGCTGGAGCCTTCAGGAGAGTGGCTCAGAAGCAGCTGTGGCAGTTGCCAGAATTATCAAGCCATAAGAAACAAGGAAAAGTGAAAGGTCAGTGGAACACAGCTAAATTTGGGGGAGAAAAGCGGTCCAGCCAAATTGCCTCCAGGGCAAGAAAGTGGCAGAAATGGCAGTCCTGCAGCCACCTCCACATGGCTGCTTCAGAGTTCTCAGCCTGCAGACTGCAGGGGGGGCAAGCAATCATTTAGAGGCTGTGTGCTCTTGCATTGAGTGGCCTGGATCCCAGTTGTGGCCTTTGGTGGTGGTACTGGAATGTTTTTTCAGTGAGCCAAAGATGGTGGGGGCTGCAAAAAAACACCAGCCTTCTAATAGCTCTGGCAGCTGTGAAAACCCCAGCAATTTGGGACAGAGTTTTCCCCTCTAGAAGAAGAGTTCCACAGAGCTAAATATTCAAGTAATTGACTGGCAACAACATGAGCAGGCAAAGGAAGCAAAGAAGTGCAGTTGAACTCTAGATTCCTTTTGTGGGGACAAAAAGGACCAAAGCATGGAATGGGAGGAAGACAAAACAGTAAAAACTCCCGCACCAAAAGCTTCCAAGAAACATGAAGACTTCCTCCAAGTCATAGAGCAGCTTAAGAAGAATTTTGAAAACCAAGTAAGAAAAGTGGAGGAAAATTTGGGAAGAGAAATGAGAACGATACAAGAAAATCATGAAAAGAGAGTCAACAACCTGACTGACAAAAATAACACCTTAAAAAAATAGATTAACTCAAATGGCAAAATGGGCCCAAAAAGCCAATGAAGAGAAGAGTGCCCTAGAAAGTCGAATTTGCCAGATGTAAAAAGAATCTCAAAAGCTCACTGAGGAGAATAATTCCTTCACAATCAGAGTGGAGCAAATGGAAGCAAATGCCTTTATGAGAAATCAAGATACTATCAAACAGATCCAAACAAATGAAAAAATAGAAGGCAATGTGAAATATCTCCTTGAAAAAAGCACTGACCTGGAAATTGGGATCCAGGAGAGACAATTTCAAAATTACTGGATTACCTGAAAGGCCATGACCAAAAAAAGAACTTAGAAAACATCCTTCAGGAAATCCTCAAGGAAAATTGCCCTGATATTTTAGAACCAGAGGGCAAAAGAGAACTTGAAAGAATTCACCAATCACCTCTTGAAAAAGATCCCAAAAATAAAACTCCTAAGAATGTTTTATAGCCAGGTTCTGGATTCCTCAGGTCAAGGAGAAAATATTACAAGCTACCAAGAAGAAACAATTTGAATACTGTGGAAACACAATTAGGATAACCCAGGATCGAGCTGCTTCTACATTAAGGAATCAAAAGTCCTCAAATATGATATTCCAGAGATCAAGGGAGCTAGGATTTAAACCAAGAATCACCTACCCAGTCAAATTGAGTATAATGTTCTAAAAGAAAATATGGTCATTCAGTGAGGTAGAGGATTTTCAAACATTCTTGCAGAAAAAAACCAGAACTGAAAAGAAAATTTGACATTCAAATACAAGAAGGATGATAAGGAAAATGTGGAAATCATAAGGAAGCTAGTGAAGTTTAACTATTTACATGCCAACATGGAAAAAGGATAAATGTAACTTGTGAAACTTTTCTCAGTTTGAGGATAGGTGAAGGGAATACAAAGGTATATATATGTATACATACACATATATCTATATTGGAGGGTTTAAATATGCATATGAATACACATCTGAGTATGTGTATATATGAGTATATAGAGGGCACAGGATCAATTGAATAGGAAGGGACAATACTCTAAAAGGTGAAATTCTGAGGTGGGAGAGGACTAGAATGAGAGGAGATAGGGAGAGACAGAATGGGGTTAATCATCTCATATAGAAGAGGCAAGGGATAATTGTTACAATAGAGGGGAAGAACAGAAAGGCAAAAGGGAAAGGGTCAACTTCACCCTCATTGTATTTGGCTTAGGGAAGGAATGACATGAACTCTAAAATGGGTATCTTGCCGCATAGGAGAGTAGGGGGGATGGAGATGAGAGGTGGGATGATGGAGGGGATGGCAGGGTGGGGGGGAAGGTTGCTGGAAGTACACACTTCTGTAAAGGGACAGGGACAGGGTAGAGAAGAGAATAAGGGGGGCAGGTGGCATAGGAAGGAGGGACATATAACCAGTCTCTTGAAATATGCACACTGTGGAGATGTTCTGCCTAATTACACATGTACAGCCTGTATTTAATTGCTTGTCCTTCCAGTGGGGATGGGTGACAAGGCAGGAAGGAAAAGAATCCAGAATTTAAAGTTCTATAATGAAATGTTAAATATATATATATATATTTGTATATGTATATGTGTGTGTGTGTATTTATATAATTATAATTATTATTATTAATTACATCCAATGGGGAATTAAGATATACAGGCAGTGGGGTAGGGAGATCTATCCTGCCCTACCAGAAAGTCAGAGGGGTGAGGGGGAAGACATAGGAGACAGCACATTGGGGGAGGGGTTATACAGTTTGATGGCTGTCTTGAGGTGTTGGGTAGGGGAAAGACGGGGAGAAAATTTGTAACTCAAAATCTCATGAAAATGTATGATGTAAACAAGAAAATAAATAAATTTATTAACATAAAAAATAAATAAATAAATAAAAGATGCAGGTAAAAAAAAACAACTTTTTTTAAATAAGGGATTTGGAGCCTTTCAACTCTTAATGTCTTTAAAATCTACCATGTTATTATTTAAAACAACTTGCCCTGTGATCTGAATCAAAAGTTATTGCTTTTTCTACACTATCACTCTCTTTCTAATTCCCCCCTTTAACATTTTTAGCTATTTAATAAGTAGTGCAGAAGCGTTATCTTTTTTTATCCTTGTAGACCCATTAAGTAGCACAGTACCATGCACATAGTGTGTATTTAGTAGATGATAGTTGAATTGAACTTGATCTTGACATCAGATTTAAAGTTTTTTGGATGAGGACAAAAAATGTGCAATGCTTACTTTTATTGGAATTCACATTTCTCCACAAGTATCTATCCACGAATATAGAAAATTCAGAAATGTGAAACTAGGTAAATCTGATTTACCAGTCCACTCTTAGCTTGATGGGAATTTTAGCATCTTGGGTTTGTTTCCTGATTGACCAGTAGTTTGAGCCAATTGCTAGATATGACATTGCAAAGGGAAAGGCAATGCAAACTCCACAGGAGAGCTTTATATAAAGGGATTTTATAGCTCTGTGTGCAGTGATGGCCTTAGGCAAAATCATGAATTAGGTGAAATTTGTCTTGCAGTCCTGCTGCTTTCATTGGTTTCCTCCCTGGGCTGTACTCCATTTTCTCCTACACTAAACTTCCAGTATATCTATTTTTATGCTTTCCTTTTTATCAAAATATGCTCCTCCTACATCCCATTTCTTCGGAGCTCTTCACTTTACTGGCTGCCCCACTGCAAAAGGAGACTCATAAATTAATCCATAGCTAAGGGTTACATACACTTAAAATATATATTATCTCTCATGCTAGGGGCATTTGAATTTTAACAAGGGACCTTCTGGTGAAGCAATGACTTTTCCAAAAGACATATTGGAATGTCAAACATTTTCCACAAATGATATGGGAACATTTCAGGGTCAGCAGATTTTCCCACACCCTCCAAATCACACCAATAGGTAGACATTTATTCCACTGTTGTGTACAGTTGGTCTTAGATCTACAATTGTAATGCTGGCTGTAAATATGGCATATTTAAATATAACACTTAAAAGCTCTCTCCTAGGATACACCCTCAACAACATAATTTAGGAAACTGGGGTCTGACCAATCAATCACTTTTAGCTTAGAGAAGTATCTGCCCTATCTTCTCTTCCCCCCCCCCCAAAAAAAACTATTTACATGTACTAAGAAGCCATATTTTTTTGCCACTACAAAATAAGCAATAGGAACCACTAATATATTGAAAAAAAATTGCATTGATGGCCTCATGTAAAACACTTTAGGATGTAGACATTAAATGGGTTTTTATTCTTAGTGACAATGATGGCAGAAGGGGGGAAATGATTGCAAGACATTTCATTTTTATTAAAAGGAAACAACTTTTTAGTAAACAATATTTTATAAAAATGAAACTTAGAAACAACTACAAATGTTGGCAAATAGTATTCATATTTAGGAATAAGAAACAAGGAGAATTTCCTAGGAAAGTTTTTGTCTTTGCATAAACATTGAACATATTTGTTTTTTTGAGAAAGTTATATTGTCACCTGCCTTGATGTCACATGTCTATAATTCCTGCTAATAGGAAAGATGAAACTGGTAGACAACTTGAGTCCTGATTTCCTGAAGGGCTAAAAGTCAGTCAAAAGACTTTTAGCAGCAATATCAGAGCCTTTGGAAGTGGAGGGTCACCAAGTTGCTCAAAGAGGAATAATTTCTCCCTGGTCAAAAAATTTTAGCAGATTAAAATGTTTATCCTATAAGTAGTGGAATCAGTCCCATGAAGAGCTGTTGAAAGTACTAGCAGTCTCAAAAAAAAAAAAGCTATATTGTTCATTTATACTAATTTCCTAACAGGATATTCTTATATGATAGACTAATATCATACCATTAAAATTATAAAGAATATGAAGAAATATGGAAAACATTAAATGCTACAGAGATAATGAAGCAGAATCAGATCAACATACATACTCTGGATACATAAAAATAATAGCAATAAAATCTGAGAAATATGCAGATGAAAAAGAAGTGTGCCCAGAAGCAAATTATGCCATTTTAATTGTTAATTTGTGTTGTTAATTTATTTTAAATAATTATGGCACCTTGTATATTTTGTTTGTATAACTAAAAGTTTACATGGACAAATGCATCCATTCATTTACATATTTATTTATGTTTATGCTCTATAAACAATATTTCTTATTTTGTTTGCTTATTTAATTTTTTTTTTACCTCAATGATGATCAAGTTCATAATAAATGACTTTTATTTTCATATTTTTGGCTAGGATACAGATGAAATGGCTCCAAGATAAGTGAAATTTTTCTTTAATGTTTGTATTTTGTTGACGATTGAAGAGTTAAACAAGATAACCAACTTTTTTTTGTACCTGAATAGAAATATTGAGATCTAAGTTCATCTGCTTTAGTTTCTTGAATGCATCTGTGGATCAACTCCAGAGGCAGACAAATTGTCACAAATGATTCATATCTCATCTTGTTTCCACATGATTTTGATTTCTTCAATGAGTTCTCATATTTTGGAAGATTTTTGTTGTTTTTGCACAATGTTAAGATAATAAGTGTTTGTTTTTTTTAATGACAGTGATTTAAAACAGAGTTTCAAAATTTTTATGGATCAATGTTAAGATCAGGTAGTTGTCCAAAAAGTTTCTGCTTGAGATAATGTCTTAATTCTAGTAACTTTCTATCCTTTTTTTGTTCAGTTCCTAAAGATATTTCTAGGTCTATTGTTTTCACACAGAGACTTATCAAACAGAATGAATACGTAATGTCTGATTTTGGGTCACAAAATCAGGCTTTTACAGATATTTGGTCAATGATAAAATTTTGCTGCCTGCTGCGATATTTTATTCTGTTTCTACCATTTCCTTGCAAAATCATAATTGCATCCGATTGGCTCCATCAGGATGACCCTTCTAGAATTTCTTTTGGTAATGTTATTTTTCTGGATTGTTCTCATTAAACACGGAATTTCAGGGTAGAAACATGGTCCAGTAATTTATTTATTCATTCAACCACTCATTCATTCATTTTTGCACAGATTTAATTGAATTCATGTAGTCTTACTCATGAAGGAGTGATTCTACTCTCACATCTCAAGTGTTTGAGTCTACTCTTGCACCTCAGATGTGTTACAGGCTCTCTTTGGTGGTTTCCACATTTGATTATATTCCTCAAATCCAGTGGTAGGTACCTTTTGTCAGTCTTTTCTGTCATTTCCTCCTAGTTGCTCTAAATACATTTGTGTCCTTTTTTAAAACTTTTTATCAACAATCAACCTTATTCCTTTTTGATGAAGAATGGTTAACCTTTCAATAGTAGTTTTATAGTAATGGGCGCTATTTGTTTGCTATTTCATGTATATTATTAAGATATTTTCTAAATCTGTTATGGAACATTTTAGTATTCTAAAAGTCTACATTAAGATTGATATTGTGTATGTATTGATTGTTTTAAATGCGTTCTTCTGACTGGGCTTTGAATTCAGTATTCCCACATCTGATAACATACATAGCCACAGAGCTCCCCTTTATATTTGTAGGCTTTACATATCTTACCAAGAGAAAAATACATATTTTTAATTATTACATTTATCCTTAATTCAATTTGACTTCTGGATCCAAGTTTAAAGTTGTTAGTCCTTGTATTTCCTTTGTATCTATTAAGATTTTAAATTTATCAATTCCAATGCACAATCTGATATTGGGAAAACTTCGCTACACAAATGGTTGCATTCATTTTGACTTCTTCCCTCATACATTCCTGCCATACTTTTCACCCTCACTTTTCACCTTCCTCTTATGTGTTGTCTTCCTTCATTAGAATGTAAGTTTTCTAAGGATGACGTCTTCCTTTCTTTCTTTTCCTTCCTTTCTTTCTGCCTTCCCCCTCTCTCTCCTTCTTCTATCCTTCTTCCTTTTTTTTTTAATATTTGTACCCCAAGTATTTAGCACAGTGCCTGGCACATAGCAGATCTTTAATAAAGTCTTATTGACCAAGTGATTAACTCCATGGGATGAAGAAATTCTTTAATATTTTGTTTTTTCTGTATTATTATTAGTAGTAGTAGTAGTAGAAGCAGTAATAGCAGATAGAACTTGATATTACCCATATACATCAATTGATTAATAAGATTTCTTTTGTATATGTATCCCTCTTTATTTTTAAAACCATACTTAATTTTACATAGAAGAACTATAATGGTTCTAAAGTTAAGCAAAACCATAAACTATACTTTCTCTCTAAAAAAATACAACATTTGATACCTGTTGGTCTTAATATTTGTTTGGTGACATGTCTTAAATATAGAAATATTATACTCACGGACATTAAATGCCCTAGCATTATCATGTAAATATGCATATAAATTTACATGATATAAATATACAAACATAGGGAAGGTAATTAAAAACTTTTGAATAATCAATATAGATAATAAAAATGTTATACTACTTTCACAAGGCTTCTTTAAAAACTATTGAATCGTTGATGGTTTAGACCTTTTCACTGTGGTTTTGGGCTCACTTTTTTTGCTTTTATGTAATATTTTGTTTTCTTGAAAGGATATATATATATATGTGTATATATGTATATATATACATATATATATATATATTTACTGAGAGGAGCTACTAATGCTTTGAACTAAATATATAAGCATAGAATTGTCTTAAATTTTGAGAGATGTATCATAAATTTAGAAATGGAAAGGACATCAAGCATCATTTAATTCTACTATTCCCTTTTGTAGAAAAGGAAAATTAGGTACAGAGACTTTAAGTGACTTGTCCATGGTCACAAAAGTAGTATCTGCTTAGTCTAGACCCATTGCTCTTTCCTCTACTCTATCATGCTCACTGATCATTGTCATTTTCCTATTTTGCTACTTTGATGCTTTCTCTAAGAAAATGTATCAGGCCTGCATATGAGATGAAGTTGGTAAAATGCTTTGCTGGTAAATCATGCAACATTTTAGGCAATAATTATGAATGTTCTATGGCACCACCCTTTTCTCCTTTGGAGGGAAACTAAGTTTTGGTTTTCTTTATGACATAGTTCTGTCATTCCGGTTTTTAGGCTTCTTGAAACTACCTATAGAATATATTTTCTGCCTAGTCCTTGGATTTTTTTCTCTCTTTTTAATTTTTTTTTGTTTCTCAAATATCTGTATTAAAAATTTTTGCTTGATGTTCAATTATTTGTTCTGTTCATTGAGTTGTTTAGGATTCTTATATTGAAAGAAAATTGAGGTTCACTTTAATTACTATTTAAGGGAATGTTGAATTTTTTATATATACTTTTCTTTTCCTAATAATGTTCTTCATGTTGCTTTTTTGTTGCCTTTAATTGGGCAATATGGCATTCAAGTCTTCTAATGAGTGTAGTGTCTAAATATGTATGTAGTCTTCCAATATTTTTCCATTTGTCTGCTAAATGTTTTTTCAAGCAAAGCTACTGAAGACAGAAAAAGAAAATTCTTGCCAACAAAGTCCTTGGCATTGTCATATAGTTCAACATCAGAAATTAACATGATGTTATCAGTGGGAATGAAATTAGTAAAAAGACATTACAATTTACTTTGATGCTGCTTCCAAAGGACTACAATTCCTTTCCATTTGGCTTGAAGATAAGACCTAGCATATGTGTTTTCTCCCCTATTAGAATGAGAGTTCCTTAAGACCAGGGACTGTCTTACTTTTCTATTTATATCTCC
The DNA here is from genome assembly GCA_028627135.1 of Pseudochirops cupreus. Taxonomy (NCBI): domain Eukaryota; kingdom Metazoa; phylum Chordata; class Mammalia; order Diprotodontia; family Pseudocheiridae; genus Pseudochirops; species Pseudochirops cupreus. Next base: position 4,778 of record JAQQSU010003534.1, on the reverse strand, counting down.
AATGCTTAGCACAGTGCTTTGACATAGTAAACATTTAATAAATTCTTATTTCTCGACTCAATAAGTGTTCCATTAATTCATTCTACCATGGTAGTGTTTGGTGACTCTAACCATGAGTATTCATTATTTTCACTTTGCATCTTGAAGTTCCCACCATGGCAAATATTGCTACATAAACATTTACAAAACAAAGTACATTGAGAAGAGAGAAATCAACATGATAAGGGGACTTGAGAATAAACTATACAAAGATTGCATGAAAGAAATAGAAATGTTTTGCCTAGAGGAGAGTTAAGGATGTACTTAATTGTTCTCATTGATTTGAGTTTTTATTATATAAAGGAAGGATTTGACTTCCTCTACTAAGTCTTAGAGGTAAATAGTAGGGATAATGGATGAAAGCTACAGATTAACAGATTAAAGCTGAGTATAAAGTGAATAAAAAGTCTCTAATCATTAGTTCTATCCAAAAATAGAATGGGCTGCCCCAGGATTTAGTGGCCTTTTCATCCATAATGATATTCATGTGGGGATTGGATTATGCCTTCTTAAGGATGTTATAGAAAGGAATCCTGTTCAATATAATGTGCACCTAATATTCCTTCCAACTCTGTGATGGCTTGAAGCCCACAAAGTAGAGATCAACTTAATACTTTTATGCAGATAATAGTTAATGGCTGGTTTTGTTTACTTCACACATTTGATAGGAATCTCTTAACTGGTATCATATGAGAGGGGTATCTCACAAAATGGCAAAAAATGCTCTCTAGCTAAAGTATCACTCATCTTCTCCTAGTATAAAGAAAAATTATAGCCAATAAACATTTTGGCATAGAAGTAAGAAGCAAGAGGGGAAAAAATGGAGTTTAGTATCATCAAATATTCAAGACTTTCCTTTTCTCATATGCAAACTTTAAGATAGTATCAAAAAATTTCCATCACTTATATTTCAACTACCAATTCCTCCTTGTAGATGAGAATCAATTCAAGCATAATAGTTGTCCTTTTTCATTTCCTCCATATTTTAAAGAATCAGATGTGTTTTTAAAATATATTTTCCCTTTTATTTAATATATTCCTTTTAAATCAGTTATATTCTTCTCAAGTCAAGTCCCAGTCATAAGTAACATATGCTATTAAATCTCAATAATATATGGAATCTCAGAGGCAGAAGCCTTCTCAGAGAACATTTGCTTGATAAAGAATCCAACATTTATTTGATAAAGAATATCTTCTATGGCACACTAGATAAGCAGACATTCAATCTTTGCTTAAAGACTTCCAAAGAAGGGACAATGCCTGCCATTAAAGGAAATTCTTTACAGGTTTGTATGTCCATTTTAACCTGATATTTATTTAGCACTTTACAACAATACTGTTAATACTACCTTCATTTCAAAGACAAGGAAACTGAGTCTGAGAGAGTTTAAGTGATCTTGCCTGTGGTCCTATAGCCAGCAAATTATAGACTGCATTGCAATTGTGGTCATCCTGATTCAAACTACAACATGATATCTATTATGCTATCTGGTATCTTGTTATCAAAACTAATTTTCTCTATGTAATTTCCACTTCTGAGGTCAGACTGAGGAAAAACTAATTAATTGTATTTATGACAGTGCTCTAGACCACCATGTACTGTCAAATATCCTTGGCTAATGTTTTTAGATTTTTCAACTAATCTTCAAATAGAATAATTTTTTAGTCCTTTTCTAATCCTGCTCATCCTCCTCTCAATACATTCCATTTTATCAATGGCTTTCCTAAAATATAGTGCTAATAATAGAGCATAGTGCAGTAATCTAGAGATGTAAATTAATTAGAGAAGAATTCAAAAGGGTTACCACATTCCTAGTCCTGGACAATTTGCCTCTCAATTCATCTAAAATTCAGATGACTATTTTTGCTTAATATATAACAGTGTTAACACATATTTAACTTACATTCCATTGTAAGTCAATTTTTAATTCAAAGTACTACTTAGCCACACTTCTCACATTTAGTAGATATAAAGTTGATTTTTTGAACCCATGAAATGTAATAAATTATTTTTTTATTGAATTGGTTCTCATTAAAATATATCCATAATTCTAGCCTGTGGAGATTTTAGATACTGATAATAATACAAGTTAACTTTCCTTCCTAGTTTTGAGGGACTTGAATATATACTTAAGTAAATAATAATATTCTTTTACTTGAATTATTGATGAAAGTATTCACCAGCACAGGGGTTAAGCACAGATTCTGTGTGTTCTCCACCAGAACCTTGCTGCCTTTTTCAAGAGGGCATCGAACCATTAATGACAATAATTGATGACTGAGTTTAGCAGTTCCAAGTTCATTTTACAGTACTATTGTTCAAACCACATTTTTCTATCTTGTCCATGAGAAAACAAAATATATATGCTCTCTGTGAGTGCATATATATGTATATATATATACATATATATATATATATGTGTGTGTGTGTGTGTGTGTGTGTGTGTGTGTGTGTGTATATGTATGTATTTATGTATGTATATAAGTAATCAAAGTAGAAATTGTATGTGATTATCTCCCCTTTCTCTGAGGACTTCACAGTCATTACTGTCATAACCTTTTTCTTTGTTTAGAATCTCTGCCAAGTAGAAAAATAGTCTAATAATTAAGGTTAAATAATTGACAATACCATGATTTTGAAACCTCAGCTTATTGTTCCCCATCCCCTTCTAAATTCTCCAGATACTGACTTCAACTTTCACTTAACTACATTTACATAGATGGGGACCAGAACTTATCTATGGATAAAACGCCAGTTTTCCTTTTGATAATTTTTAGTTTTCTCTTTTTTTTTCTTGTGCTGTCTGTCACAGTTGATGTACTTAATGAATTAAACTCCAGACCAAAATAATAGTTTACAGTGTCACTCTCCAATTTTCTCTCTAGCTAAAGGACTTAAAAGTATCATATGAAATTAAATGGTCACAATACTATCATTCATAAACTATACTAAGCATTAATGGCAAAACTATGTAAGATTACCAAGAAAGAGATACTGGACTACAACCAGTATACCAGCATCACAAAAATGCTTCTTATGACACATATAGTTATGTTAGGTGGGATGGTAGACAACAGTGTACACATAAGCAGCTGGTATTCAATAAACTAGCACTAAATCATGTCAAGGACAGATAGGAAAAAAAGACTAATGGAGAGTCTTCAAATAATTGTCAGATTATGGGGAAAAACAGAAAGACAAAACTGACTTGAAAAAAGAAGGAATTAGAAGCTCCCATTTTTATGAAATACTATTGTGCTATTAGAAATGAGGGGCAGACAGACTTCATAATAACCTGGAGAGACTTATATAAACCAGTGCTAAGTGAGGAGAGTAGAACCAGGAGAACTTTGTACACAGCTGCAGACACATTGTATTATGATGACTAACTTTGATAGACTGGGCTCCTCTCAGCAATGAAAGGTTATAAGAAAATTCCAAAGTACTCATGATGGATAGGATGAATAGGGATATCTACATCCAGAGAAAGAACTACAGAGTCTGAATGCAGATTGAAGCAAACTTCTTGTTCTCTCTCTCTCTCTCTCTCTCTCTCTCTCTCTCTCTCTCTCTCTCTCTCTTTTTCTCCATTAATCTCTCTCTCTCTCTCTGTCTTTCTTCTTTTCCATTGTTCACTCCATTGGTTATAGTCCTTCTTTGTAACTTGACTAATGTTTAATGTGAAGCTATTTGTAGATCCTATATTTGAATGCATGCCAGCATGGGGGTAGGGGAAAGGAGAGGAGAGAGAGGGGGAGAAAATTTGAAACTCTATGGACTGTGGAATTGAATGTTATAAACCAAAAGTAAATAAATACATTTTTAAAAAAGAATTTTCCATTTTAAATAAAAACACAGGGGGCGGAGCCAAGATGGCGGCATAGCGGCAGCAACATATCGCAGCTCTCACATAGCCACCCCAAAATACCCATAAAACAGGACTCTAAACCAATCCTAGAACTCCAAAATGCACACAAAGATACTTCCCACTAAAGTCAGCTCAGCTACGAGGAACCACATCAGTACTGCGAAAAGAAACCAGCCTGGCCTGAAGCCGCAGCTGTGCCCTGGGGCCAACTGGACGGGAGGAGTGGAGGAGCCTCTCAGATGAGCGGATTAGCGGCAGCTGGGAGTGGGATTTGCAAAAGGGGGAGATAAGTAGTCTGGCAAAAGGCCTCCAGAGTGGAAAAGCGAAGGGCAGAGGTTTCTCACCCGCCTCTGCTTTGTAGCTTCCCACCCGCAGCCTGCAGACAGCAGGAGGACTTAGCAATTGCTTTCGGGCCAGTGTTCTTGCGTTGAGCAGCCTGGATCCAGGTCGCCATCTTGGGCCTCCATCTTGGAGTTTTTATTATCCAGTCTGCTGGAGGTGTTTAGGAGGACTCCTAGCATCTTCCTGAGAACTACGGCAACCGGGAGGACCCCAGCAATTTGGGACAGAGCTTTCCCTTCTGGAAGCAGAGCCCCACAGAGATTTAAAAAAAAAATCACAGTGTGAAGAACCATGAGTAAGAATAAGCATAAGAAGCAAAGTAAGAACAGCTCCCAAACCCTTGATTACTTCTTTGGGGAAAGAAAGACCACGGGAGAGGGAGGGAGGAAGAGAGCGCAGCCAGAGAACCCCCACCAGGGGCCTCCAATAAACATGAAGAATGCCTTAAAGCTAGAGATGAGATGAAGAAAGATTTTCAAAACCAAATAAGGGAAGTGGAAGAAAAATTGGGAAGAGAAATAAGAACGT
>JAQQSU010003533.1:0-14334 GCA_028627135.1 Pseudochirops cupreus | reverse complement strand
CATTTTGAGTTGCTTTCCTTTAGAAAAGCAGATCTAAGAACCTGTGCTAGTAGCCGCCCTGGGTGTGCTGGGGTGCTTGCTGTTACAATGATTTATTCAAGGGTCATACTACTAGGAAATATCAGGGTGGGATTTGAATTCAGGTTTGTCCTAATTTCAAGGCAAATGATCCTTCCATTAGTGGATCAGTGGAATAGACTGACTACACAAGACACAGCAGTCAATGACTATAGTGATCTACGGTTTGATAAACTCAAAGACCCCAGCTTCTGGAATAAGGACTCATTATTTGAAAAAAAACTGCTGGGAAAACTGGAAAATAGTATGGAAGAAACTGGGTATAGATCAATATCTTACACTGTATATCAAAATCAAGTCTAAATGGGTGCATGATCTAGGTTAAAAATGCTGATACTGTAAGCAATCTGGAAGAGAAAGGAATAGTTTACCTGTCAGATTTATTTATTTTAATTTTTAAATTGATTTGTTTGTTTACTTTTAGTTTACAAGATTTGGTTCCAAAGTTGCTTGAGTTTCAAATTTTCTCCTCTCCCTCTCCCCTCCCCCCCATCCATGGTGGCATGCAGTCAAGTATAGACTCTGCAAATACTTTCACACTGGACATTAGTCTGGTTATATAGAAGGCTTGTAACCAATGGAGTGAACAATGGGAAAAGGAAACAAAACCAAACATGGAAACGAGTGATAACATGTTACGTGTCAGATTTATGGAGAAGGGAAGATTTTATGACCAAAGAAGAGTTAGAGAACATTATGAAATGCAAAATGGATAATTTTGATTACATTAAATTGAAAAGTTTTTGTACAAAAAAAGTCAATGTAACTAAGATTAGGAGGGAAGTGTGAAATTGGGAATGAATTTTTACAACCAGTGTTTCTGATAAAAGCCTAATTTCTAAAATATACAGAGAACTGAGTCAAATCTATAAGACTACAAGCCATTCCTCAACCGATAAATGGTCAAGGGATATAGACAGACAGTTTTCAAGGAAGAAATTAAAGATATGTATAAGCATATGAAAAATGCTCTAAATCCCTATTGATCACAGAAATGCAAATCAAATTAACTATGAGGTACCATATCTCACCAGTCAGATTGACTAAGATGACAAAACAGGAAAATGATAAATGCTGGAGAGGATGTGGAAAAATTGGAACACTAATGCATTGTTGGTGGAGTTGTGAACTAATCCAACCATTCTGGAGAGCAATCTGGTACTGTGCCTAAAGGGATATAAAAAAGTGCATACCCTTTGACCCAGCAATATCACTTCTGGGGTTGTATCCCAAAGAAATCACAGAAGTAGGGAAAAGACTCATATGTAGAAAATATTTATAGCAGCTCTATTTGTGGTGGCAAAGAATTGGAAATCAAGGGGATGCCCATCAACTGGGGAATGGCTAAACAAGTTGTGATATATGAATGTAATGAAATAATAAGGTGACATAAGAAACGAGGAGCAGATGGACTTCATAATAACTTGGAGAGACTTATATAAACTGATGCTGAGTGAGGAGAGCAGAACCAGGAGAACTTTGTACACAATTACAGACACCTTGTATGTGTGACAACTCACTTTGATAGACTGAACTCCTCTTGGCAATACAAGGTTAGAAGACAACCACAAAAGCTTCATTATAGAAAGGGATATTCACATCCAGAGAAAGAACTACAGAGTCTGCACATTGAAGCAAACTATTTTCTCTCCCTCGCTTGTGTTTTGTTTTGTTTTATCCCTTCTTTCTCATTGTTCAGCCCATTGGTTATAATCCTTTACAACATGACTAATGTTCAACGTGAAGATACTTGTAGAACCTATATTTGTTTACATGTCGCTATGGGGGAAGTGGGGAGAAGAGGGAGGGGAAGTAAATCTGAAATTTAAGAGATTGTGTAACTGAATGTTGTAAACTAAAAGTAAATAAATAAATTTAAAAAATGATCTTTCCATGTCATCACATTTCCTCTTACATAGAAATCTATTTAAGAACCTGTCAGGTTGTGGATATTTAACCTAAACTCCAATATTGTAGAGGATTGTGCTGATGGGAGACACCAGGCTTGGAGTCAGGAAAACCTGGGTTCTAGCTTGTCTTTGATAAATACTAATTATTTGGTCATGAACAATCCTTTAATCTCAGAGTGCTCCAGATGGTTAATACATCACCAATACATTGCAGATCTTTGCACTGATGGAAGGAGTTTTCCTATGAGAAGTTCTCTCCACCAAATAAATTATAGCTCTGTGCTTACACTTGTTTTCTCTCCATTCTCCCTCAACAAAAAATAGTCCCCATCTAGCTTACAACTCCTCCAAGACACAACCCATTGGTGAGACTTTAATAAAACATTTTACTTCCTAATTCACTAGAATTCAGTCTTATCAAGAGACAAACTCCATCTCAAAGAATATAGATTTTTACTTGTGTTAATAATATTTTGACAGGGATAAAAGCTATAACCTTTTAGAACATTTATAATTCAGCAGGGAATGATGGGAAGGAAAAGTTTGTCTTGATTAGGACAAAAATATTGCCTTACATAATACAATTAAGGAAAAGGTTTAAGAGCTACTGTGAATTCTCATGCTTCAGGGCATTAACTTTGGAGTCATTAACAATGAATTTGAATCTTTCCATTGTATTATTCTGGAAGAATTATCAAGTTCTTGAACTTTTATCTAAATATCTGGGAGATGGAGTATAGGTATATTCCTTTCAAGGTCATTGGTGTGGTTTTGTAAAGATGACTGGTCAGATCTGACAATATTTAAGACTCTAAAATAGCAAGGAATGTTATTAGAGTATACATATATGTGTATGTATACATATATATTCACACACACACACACACACACACAAACACACACACATACACACCCTAGGGGAATGTACTCATAGTATTAGGACTCTAAATGAAGCATCTTAGGAATGGGATTCTAGAAGTAAGATTTCTAAGGTTTCCAGCCCATTTTTTCTACTCCTGTTAAGCTAAAGGGATGAATATATCATGGTGGAATTTAAATTGCTACCACAGAATTATTTGAGGGTGTACACTGAATGCAGTTTTGTAGTTTTTCTTTTTGAAGATAATGTCCGTTAAGGAAATCAGCATTCTTTGCCACATCTAGTGATGTCATAATTTAGAGCAGAATGTGGGAATGTATGACCTAGTCTTTTGTCTCACTAAAGATAGGTATTTTAAAAAGTGCCTCACATTTTAATAAGATTTAACACTATTCAAAGTACTTCACATTTCTTCTTCCTTCTTTCCTCCTCCCTTCCTTCCCTTTCCCCTTCCTTCCCTTTTCCCTTCCTTGCCTCCTCTCTTCCTTCCCTTTTCTCTTTCTTTCTTTCTTTCTTTCTTTCTTTCTTTCTTTCTTTCTTTCTTTCTTTCTTTTTCTTTCTTTCTTTCTTTCTTTCTCCCATGAGAGAGATACTTCAATAATTCAAGAATGTGGATTTCACCAGGGTCAGCCCTTCCTCTGTGGAAGCAAATCATAGCCCTCATATGACCAAATAGATCATTTACAAGACATCTCCATTCTTCACCCTGTTGATTAACATTTACCTATTTAGCCAGACCAGTCTTCAAACAATAGGCACATGTAGTCCATCATAGAACCCTTGGCCACTACTTTTCTAGATTGGTAGAAGTTGCAATTCACTGGTCTTGCCTTTGACATCCTGGGAAAAAAGGATAAAACATCCTCATCAGTTGTTATTCAGCTGTTACCTATGGGGCAGCTGAGATGAAGCATCAAGGCACTCTGAGGGAAAGGCAAGAGACAGTATGTTCCAGGTGAGTGAAACCACTACCACCTCCCCTCAGGAAATAATTTAGAAACCCCAAAGCAAAAGCCTTGGGAATAGCACTAACCACTTCTAGCACAGACCCTGCAGTAATTGCTGAGGGGAATAATCGCTCTGGTGAAGAAGCAAACCATAGTCAATGCTACCAATATTAACTTCTGGCCAACTGCTGTCAATTGATAATTAAGCCTTGGCACCACCCCACCCCTACTCCTGGCCCAGGCCACTTACTTATCCTGCTTATGATCTAGCACCCATAGCTATCAACTGGGGAAACAACTTCAGCAGCAGCCATAGCTACTTGAGATCCAGAAAAGAAAAGCTATCACCACCACCTTTTGACACTGACAAATGGTTCAATATCAGAAACTGATATTATTTTAATAGGAGAATTGACATGAAAGAAAATGCATGTTTACTAGCTTTGCTACTGTACCCAAAGGACTGTGGGACCTTTCTCTCTGACTTAGAGATACAAAGGTCCTTGTAAGTTTTAATCCCCTACAAGAATGTGAACTCCTTGAGAGCAGGAGCTAAATTATTATTTTTTTTCTATTGGTATCTTCAGCACTTACCACAGTGCTTTACACATAATAGGTACTTGATAAATGCTATTTCATTTGTTTATATGGTAGAAAGGTTTCTTGTCTAGTTAGGGATCAGATTAGATGACTCTGGTTCCTTTCCAATACTGAAATTTGATGATTTTATTTGTTCAATTTTGGATGCTCCATTTGAGGAGGGACATTGGTGAGTGAGAAAATAGCCAAAGGCAGATGACAAGGATGTTAATGGCTCTCTAGATGATACTATATGAATATCACACAAGTGACTGGGAATTTTTATCTTGGGAACAAGAACATTTTGGGACACATGACACTTCTCTTTAAGTACTTTTGAAGAGCTAACCTGAAAGACAGATTTGATTTGTTCCATTGGAAACCAGAGGGAACAGCAAGAAGCAAATAGTAGACATTGTATAAAGGAACATTTAAGTGTAGAGGAAAGAGGAACCCCCCATATTTGATGTATTCATGGAAAGGAAATAATTGCTAACATGTAGTGAAGTATTAATACATATTAAGTTGCTAAAACCATGGGATCTTGAAATGTGAACAGTGTTCTCTAGAACTGAAGGGAGCAAGTTCATTGGACAAGCAAAAGTTTGACACGCATTTTCAGAGATTTAAATATCTAGGCCTTAGGTGAGTTCAGTAGTTTGAGTGAGTTCAGGTCGGGAGTTGCTTGTAGGAGAGACCATAGCAGGGGTAAAGAGGGAGATTTCTTTCCTCCTTCCCATAAGTCATGGTGTCTAGTAGCAGAGTTACTCACCCAGAAGAAAACATACCATATAACAGTTGGATAATCATTTGAAGAGGGTTTGAGACACAGTTGGCATGACAGAGAGGTACTACACAGACATTATTCCAGAGGGATAGTAACTCTAAGGAGGAATCAGACTTAAGGGATCAGACCTCGAGCAGCAGAAAAGGGAGCTGACAATGGACTTGAGAGAGAGCTAGTCCTAGCACTCAATAGTTGGATTGAGAAAATGAAAGATTCTGGCAGTCCATCTGAGTAGCCTACTCAACAGACACCATAATCAGGAAGGAACTTTGGGAAGACTCCATGAAGAGAGGCAATATCTATAATACCAGATTTGTGAGCTGCTTTGTTCATATGTCTGCTGTATGTCTGTTGCAGTAATTCTGTATTCTAAATTTTTTCTTATCCTTTTCATAGACATTGAATATGTTTCAGGGGAATGTTCCCTACAGTTATGGGATTGAGGACTTTATTTGTTGTTATTATACTATTTTAGTATATAAATTTCTTTCAGGAGAGTCAATTTTGTGTACTGGCTGATAACTAATGGAAGCACACTGGAGGGGGTATGTGTGTATGTGAGCTATACAGTCTGAGAACTCTAAGGGACCTTCTCAATAGAACTCTGTGATCCTGTGGTACTAAGATATTATTATGTATGGATACCTAGAGAATACCTTCTAAGACTTGAGAGTGCTGGCCCTGGAGTCAAAAGGACTTGATTTCAAATCCTTCCTCAAACACTTACTAGCTGTGTGACTCTGGATGTTTGCCTAAGTTTCTCATCTGTAAAATGACCTGGAGAATGGTAAATGATTTCCAAGAAAACCCTAGATGGGATCATGGAGAGTCAGATGTGACTGAAATGACTCGAAAACAACAACAACAACAACAACAACAAAACCCCTTGAGAACCATTTCACCCCTGGGGCCCTAGTTCTACTATAACTTGAGAATGTAATTCAGAGGGGATTCTGCATACAAAAAGTCTTTACAATTAGAGCAATCCCAAAATGGAATGCTTAGCCTTTGAAAGAAGTGGACTCCCCATTACTAGAGGTCTTCAAGCAAAGGCAGAATGTCCTCTTGTTGATGAAGTTGCAGAGACAATCCTGTTTAGGTATGTGTTTGATCAGATGCCCTCAGATGTACCATCCAATTCCATATTGCTAGGATTCTGTATTAACCAGAGACAAATGGTTGTTTTTTTTAACAAGGAAAGAGATACTAAACCATTTAGAAAATTGCCCTCGATAAGCTTTGGATTAACGTATTCCCCCTAGTGGATCACTTTTGTTGACTGGCAAGTTATATGCACAAAGGCTTGGTAGGATGATCATTGCCAGATTTTTGACAGAAAAAAAATAATACCCTTCTGAGCCTTCCTCTTTGATTAGAGTTCTGCATGAATTCCCCATAGTTTTGGCATATCTATAAACATTCACAATCTGTATCCCTTAACATATTTTCAATTTTCTTGATTGATATTGTCTTTAGAGTTGTGGGGGGAGTTGAACAGGTGAAGAATCAGATTGAGTTTGATTAAATAAATGAGTTTATAGTGGAGTGCTATGGAACACTTCTGAATATCTCTACTGAATCCCATCATTTCTGAATTAGAAGGGATCTTGAAGGCTATTCTCCTCCACCTCCACACTCTAGTGAGAATTTCCTCTATAACTTGTATGGCACGTGGGCATCCAGTCTTTGAAGACCGACCCCATTACCTTCCAAGAAAGCCAATTCCTCCTTTGGACTATAGTAATTGTAAGTTTTCTTTTTCACTGAACTGAAATTTCCTTTTTTGCAACATCTATTTTCTTTACTTAATTCATCCCTCTGAGGCCAAGCAGAACAATCTTAACCCTTTTTTTGGCGAGAGTTATCTTCAAATACTTGAAGGTGGCTATTGTGTCTCCCCTGAGCTTTCTCTCTTCTGGGCTAGATAGCAACTAATCTAATTTGACAACTATTTATTAAGCCTCTACTATGCATAAAGCAGAGTGCCATGTAGATATTGGAGAAACAAAGCAAAAATGGAACTGTCCATACATATTCTCAAAAAAATAACATTCTACTGGGAGGATATGACATGAAATGAACATACTTAAGTAAATAAGAGAGAGAGAGGGGGAGATAGAAAGAGAGGGGGAGAGAGAGAGAGAGAGAGAGAGAGAGAGAGAGAGAGAGAGAGAGGACAGAGAGATGAAGAGACAGAGACAAGATAGAGACAGAGAGATACACAGACACACAGAGATAGAGATAAATGAAGAGAGACATAGAAAATGGCAAGGAAAGAAGAGAAGGAAGGGAAAAGAGAGGCGGCCAGGAAGAGAGGGAGAAAATGTACAAGATGAGGGAGCTTAGAGCAGACTTCCTTTAAGAGGTGGCATCTAAGTTGTGCCTTGATGGGATCCAGGGATTCTAAAAAGTTTAATTCTTGAGACACTTCTATAGACCCATCACTTAACATTTAGATGCTCTCCAACTACCTTTCTCCTTAACTCCCTGACCACCACTTTGAGAAGCAATGGATTATATTCCTGGAATATACTTAATTAGAAAGTCACTTAAATTCTTGAATCCTCAGTTTCTTTATTGATGTGACATATTCATTGGTGATCAACTTCCATGCATAGGACATGCAAGTCAGCCTAACTGAAGCAGCAAGGTAGCATGAGGGAGAAAGGAGTCAACATGAATTTGTGTGTGACAGATAAGTCAAATACACCATCACCACTTCCCCTGAGATTCTGATGGCAACAGCTCAGGAACCTCAGCCCCAAGGCCCTGGAAACAGCAGTCTCTCCAGACCACTTGTCCTGATTTTAGTCTGGCCCTCACAATTTTATCTGAAGGAAACAATTCCTGTGGATGAGGGCCTCACTTTCACTGACCTCATCAACACCAGTCATTGGCAAACTGCTATAGATGGGAGGTAATTCCAAGATTCCTGAGAATGGTGATACTTCTCAGGCCACTGGTCTTGCTTTTAGCCCAGCACTGCAATCATTATCCTGGAAAACAGACCTTATGATGATCTTTCCTGCCAACTGCTTAATTAGATGCTAATGTTCCAACACTGAAGATGTAGAAAAGAAAATTCTTGCTCCCAGAGTCCTAGGAACCATCAGATGATTCAAAATCAGAAAGAGCTATGATTTTATCTATGGAAAAGACATTAAATAAGATGATTTGCTTTGTTGCTCTGTCCTAAAGACCATAGGGCCTTTCCATATGAATTGTACCTGAAACTCCTTATATATGTAGACTTCCCATTAGAATATGCCCCATTTCAGAACATGGACTTTGTCCACTTTTCTACTTATAACTCTTGAGTCTAGCACAATTCTTTCCATAGTAAGTGTTTTAATAACTGTATTTTCATTCATTCATTCACTCATTGCTTGCTTCACAGGTATCTTGAAAGGGAAGTTCTCAGTGAACACATCATAAATGTGTTAATCATTATTATTTTAAAATAAATTTTGTTACTGCTAAAGGAAATTTTGTGGTAGAATAGGAAGATAACTGAATAGAACTTAAAAAAAAATCTGAAATCTAGACTCAGCTCTGCTCCTAACTAGCTGAATGACTATGGGCAAATGCCATTACCCATCTAGGACTCAGGTTCTGAAGTTACAAAATGAATGGGCATGAATTAGTTGCTCTCCATGGTCCTTCCCAGTTCTAAAATTCACTAATTTTAAAATGTGTCCTTATCTGTACATCTCCACTGTCACTTTCTCTCTAGAAGTTAAGGAAAAAAAAATTCTTGGGTGGGGTAGCCTGGTGTGGTAAAAAGAGTACTAGTTTTGAAGTTTGAGGACCTGCATTCAAATCCTGTTTTTGATAGCTTATATGACCTTGAGTGCATTACTTAAGACACCTGAACCCCAGCTTTGCTAACTTTAAAATGAGGGCCATTTAAGCTTTAAATTTATGATCTTAAAGTTTTGTTTGTTAATTCAGACTTAAGAATTCACTCATTTAGGTTAATCAGGTGAACACATTCCCTCTACCAATGAAGATCTGCATCTACTCTGCTGCTTAGCATCTAAGAGACCTAACAGAGGAATGGAGAAATTCAGTGGCTTATTCATGGTCACATGTGCAGTGTGCGTCAGAGCTAGGATTTGAGCTCTGGTCTTTCTGACTCTAAGATTGTACCATTTTACAGAAATGTTTAACAACTGGTTCTCTGAAGAAAAAGAGTACACCTTATGCACTTCTAAGTTTAATTACTTAATTACTAATTATTTTCTCCATCACTTTCATCAGTCTACAAATCATCAGAGCAATAAATTAAGCCCCAATTTTAGTGTTCATCTGTTTCCAAGATGTACATGCTGGCAATGAAAATTTAACATTGACTCTTCAGAGCTAGTGAGAGCTGACTCCAGCACACTCCCTGATTCTACCTCCCCAGAACTTTTTATCACTCCAGAAAATTCTTTTAATTCTTGGAACTTGTGAAGTTGCAACAAAGAACCAACAATATTCTTGCTTTGGGATGATTTCTACCAGTAGAGAGAGGTGGAAGAGTTTGTTGGTAGAGTGATTGAAGGTTATACACAGTGACACAGTCACTGCCACCTTCAAGTTCTGAAAGTAGCACAAAATTGGAGTGTCCCCACTCTGAAATTGCATATGACTTCAGCATGAAATGCCAAATCAATTCCTGATGTGTGGTCTTATTACCAAAAGCACTTAGTGATTTTTACTGATTACCACTCTTATAAATAATTAGTTATCCAAGTGCATTTACTTTCCAATGTCCATATATATTTTTTAAAGATCATGGTTCAGTTAAATTGAGGTAATGGTGCAAATAATATGGCCACTTGCTGTGAGTGTCATTTGGAATGAGAGCACCCTCAATTTTGGAAAGCTTTTTCAAAGTGCGTGATTTTTTAGGTTAGAAAATTCATTTTATTCCCACCAGCACTGCATGTCACTTTCCCTCTTTTCTGAGAGGTGAAGTAAAAGAAAAAAAAAATGAAGAAAGCCAATGATAAATGTTCATATTATGCAGAATTTGCCTTTTTGAGATCTCTTTCCCTATTGCAGTAGCTGGAATTTTATAGAGAGATAAATCATAAAGAAATAAGAAACCAGTAATGAGAGAGACTTATATTTGAAATATGAATGCAAATTCTTACCACCTGCTGAGCAAAAATAGTCTATGGAGACTGTCCTGGAAACTGAGCCACCATTAACATCTTGTAAGCACTAAATTTGCAGGGGAAGAATGGCGGAATTATGTCTGCAAAATGCCATAGGCCACTCTGATTTATCTCTCAGCAGAATGTTTCAGCCACATCTACATAAATATTTTAACAGGAATTTAATTTTCATCTTAGTCACCCAATAAATTGTTTTATTATGTGCTATCATTTTGTCCTAAATGAGTTGCCATGTCCACTCTGAACCCCCCAGCCCATGCAATTTCTGTCCATTCTTCTTGATGTTTGAGAAATACAATTTTAATATACAAAGGAACAATAGTTTTATTTACACAACAGCCTTGCCATGAGCAGTTTAATTTTAGCTGGGGATTCTATTGACTGTAATGCAATTTATTCGGCAGCTACCAATTGACTTATCTATAACTTCTTGATCCATACTTTAGGCCTTGAAGGCATAGAAAAATCAGAGGATGGACTGAGAGAAGTAGAAATCCTTGTAAAGTTACAAATGGATTTCTTATTGGGATTGAGTTCAAAGGAATTAGCAGCCAAAATGTATGTG
This sequence comes from Pseudochirops cupreus, assembly GCA_028627135.1. Lineage (NCBI taxonomy): Eukaryota > Metazoa > Chordata > Mammalia > Diprotodontia > Pseudocheiridae > Pseudochirops > Pseudochirops cupreus. The sequence goes on along the minus strand of JAQQSU010003533.1, from coordinate 3,423 downwards.
ACATTCTGTTTTCCATCTTATTGTTAGTATGTTTTATTAGATAGAATGGATGGAACATGGGGAGCTTCAGTCCAACTGAATTTCACATTATTTAGCTTTCAAGTGTCACTACTGTGATGTTGGTTCCGGTTATGTTGGGGACAGTGGAAATGGCATGTCAATCACTCAAAACATCCTTAGAGGACAATAAAATGTGATGAATTTCCTTTTTCTTTTAAGTTTCTCTAAGCAACCTCTGGTTACCCAACTCAGCATTCGGTCTCTTTCATCTTCTTTTGCTCAGGCTGTCCCTCATATCTAGAATGAATTCCATTTCTCTCCTTTCCATCTTGGAATCTTGGACTTCACTTAAGGCTAAGTTCATGTTCTTCCTCTTCACCATTCCTAATTGCTCTGCTTTGACCTCTTCATGGGCTACATTATTCACACCAATTGAGATCTAGAAGTACTCTGTTGATGTGTTGTATTCCCTGCTAAAGAGATTATGAAGTGTTTAATAGCAGCACCATTGAGGGAGGGGGTCCTTATATCCCTATCTCTATATTCTCATTACTACATTTAATGGCATAAGGAATTCCTGTATTTGGAAGATCAGTACCTTCTCTGTAATTTATAGTTTAAGAGAGTTGTCTCAGACACAAAGAGATTAAGTGACTTACCCAGGGCCATTTAACCAGTGTGTGCTAGACGTGAGGCTTGAACTCTTGTGTTCTAAACTCTGCAGTCAGCTCTTTGACCATGGTGCTTCTCCTGCTGAGCTTATGAGTTACTGAAACATATGTTTCTAAGCACACAGAAGCTCTTTTCCCCTACACTCTGTCCCTTATTATGTAACAAAGATTAATTCTTAAAAATCAGTATAACCAACTAAAGCAGTGGTTCTCAACCTTCCTAATGCCACGACCCTTTAATATTTGTATGTAGGCATATCTGCATGTGAGCAGACCCGCCTGGAGATGGATAGAGGAGTGGTGTCTTGGTTCCTAAGACCATCAGAAATATGTGTTTTCCAATGGTCTTAGGCGACACCTGTTACCCCTGTGAAAGGGTCATTTGACCCCCAAAGGAGTCACGACCCACAGGTTGAGAACCACTGAACTAAAGCAATGACTGAGTCTGACCACATATGCGATATTCCCCACCCATAATCCTCCACTGCTGCAGTGAAATAAGGGATGCACATTTCTTGGTCTTTCTGGGGGCAAATTATGGCTATTACACAGTTACACAAGAGGTGTGTAACTGGTTGGTTTTGCTGAATTGTTTTTCTCCTTTAATTTTTAAATGAATGGATTAATGGGTAAGGTATATGCTTAAAATAGGGACATGATTAAAAATGATGAGAATATCAAAATAAAAGATAAAAATTAAAAATAAAAGATATAGAAATTAGGAAAATGATTCATCAATATGCTATAGTTTATTAAAGAACAAAATTAGTTGTTCTAATCTGATTTTCATTTATTTTATTATACACATTGTGTATCTCTGATTTTAGATCAGGAATCCTTTGTGTGTGTGTGTATGTGTGTGTGATGGACTCCTTTGGCAGTTTGGTGAAGCCTATGGAGCCCTCCTTAAGAAGGATAGGTTTTTCTATCATTCATAACTAAATGAAATTATAGATTTCAGTTAGCTATTAGCGAAAACATTCATGTAATATTTTTCAACATAATAAAATATTTCTAAAATTTTATATTTATATATTATACAATATTTTTCCATCCACCTTCATGGACCTTTAGAAATCTTTGCATCCATGGACCTCAGATTAAAAACCCATGATCATTCTAGATATTGAAATCCCCTCATTTTCATAGACTCTACAGTCTCAGGTTTCCAGGATCAGGTGGATGTGGTGTCTGAATCATGGATTCTAGGCTGTAATTTTGGGCAAATCAAAGGAAAAATATTCCATTCAAGAAACTCATTTTAAATGACTCACTGATGGTTATCGAGCTGGTTAGTCATCGATTTGGAACCCAAGCCTAGGTTCTCTATTTCTGAGTCCAATCCTCTTTCCAGTCCAGTTCTGTTGAATGGATACACAGGTCCTGAAGATCCTAGTGCTTATGGGTGGATTATAGATTAAACAATGTATCCCATAATATTAGATCACTGCCCTAACCCCAAATCTTTCCTTCCTGTGAGTACTAGCTGTACTTTGCCCGATATTATATACCTATTCACAGATGAACTAGTAACTGAAGTGTAAATGTTTGTAACCTTGTCTGTAACCTTGTAGGGACCTCATCAGTTCCTCTTAAGAATTTTCTAAGAAAGGAGAAGAAAGCTGGGAGTATGTATGATTTGTACCATGGATTTGCAAAGAGCAGTTTTAAAATGATTCATACTCCAAGAGAGCAGCCTCTACCAGTTCCTCCTCCTCCTCCTCCTTCTTCTTTTTTTCTCTCTCCTTAAAAGTATACACACAGTTATGTTTTGATACAAATGGTTTCCTTTGCTATCCTATTTATTTTATTTCACGTATTTAAACACATTATCTTTTGAGAAGGAGTCTATAGGTTTCACCAAACTGCCAAGTGGGTCCATGACCCAATAAAAGTTAAGGGCCCCTGGTTTAGCATAAGGGTAGCTATGAGTATATGGACATAAATTCTCTCTGGGAAGTCAACCATGGAAGGACAGAAAGCTCTTCTGAAAGAAATTCTTTATACTCTTAATACTCAAAATGTGATAGAGTACTCTCACCTCCCTATTCCTAGCCTTTTGCCTCTTGATGCATCCTGAATTCAAAGTTCTCTTGGCCGTCATTACATCCTATTGATTCCTCTTGAACACAAAGTTCACTATAACCCTAAGATATTTTCCAGAATATTCTGAGGTACCTTCTAAGTAGTTTGCTACCTCTGCTTTTCTGTGAAATTCTCCAAAGGTGCGAAGCTGACACCAGTCTTTGCAGACAAAAAAAGTAGACTCAATTAAGTTATTCTGGACAATTTCCTGAGAACTGTAGATCCTTTATAGTAAACTGAAAATGGGACATATATTAAGATGGGTAATAGCTTTCAAGGCTTTCTAACCTTAGATTTTATCTTCTTGTGTGGGGTATGGGGACCCCAAAAATCTCCTACCAAGAAAAATTAAAAGTCAGAGGTATCTTGAGGAAAGAACAGGAAGTTTATTCAGTTCTTGTGAGAAGAGGTCATCCCTTTATACCCCAAAGAGATTACAGAAGTGGGAAAAGGTCCCGTATGTGCAACAATATTTATTGCAGCTCTCTTTGTGGTTGCAAAAAACTGGAAATATAGGGGATGCCCATCAATTGGGGAATGGCTGAATAAGCTGTGGTATATGAATGTAATGGAATACTATTGTGCTATAAGAAATGGGAAGGAGATGGACTTCATAATTACCTGGAGAGGCTTATACGGACTGATGCTAAGTGAGAAGAGCAGAACC
>JAQQSU010003532.1:0-14334 GCA_028627135.1 Pseudochirops cupreus | reverse complement strand
TATGTATATATATATAGATATCTATATATCTATATATATGTGTGTATATATACAGATATCTATATATCTATATATATATATACATACAATTGTTATTATTATTATTATTAACTACATCCAACTGGAACTTGAGATACACAGGCACTGTAGTAGGGAGATCCATCCTGCCCTACCAGAAAGTCAGAGGGGTGACGGGGGAGGACATAGCAGAGAATAGATTGGGGAAGGGGTTATACAATGGGATGGCTGTTTGGGGGCAGCGGGTAGGGGAAAAATGGGGAGAAAATTTGTAACTCAAAATTTCATGGAAACGAATGATGTAAACTAAAATAAATAAAAATTTTAATAAAAAAAAAACAATAAATAGAATCTTTTGATCAGCAAAAAGAGAAAAAAGGTTGGGAATTAGATTTTTCCTTCCCTTTCTACTCCCAAAAAGTAAGTTTTCTGCAGTGGGTTGAAGTACTTGGGAAGTGTGGAGAAGCTGATGACAAATGGATTTTTTGTCACTCTGTGTCTAAGTGCCTGGAGAAGTATAGGGAATTCCCAGGTATGTGTCAATTGTTTCTTAAGCAGAAGCAACCATTGTTGGAAAAATGACAACAACAGCCACAACAATCTAAACTTGATAAGAAAGAAATCAAAAGATATTTTTCACACTAGTGAAGAATGGAAAAAGGATATGTCTTCCCCCAGGTCCTAATTTTTGCAACGATGAAAATAATAAAATGTCCTGTAAATATTTGTGTGGGCGTGATGAAGAGGAACCTTCTAACACTTTGCTGAATCTTTAATAAAGTGGAATTCCATTGGTAAGGTTTACTCCTCTTTAAAAAAAGGTTAAAACACAGGAACATTTTTTTCCTGGCATTTATGATGTTTTACTGATAAGACATTGACTTGACTTGCCACGCACCAGGCCAGCTTCAGAGCATCCTTTGGACTTGAACTTTAAAAGAGGCGAGCTAGACAGGCATACAGTGAGGGAGGCAGGAAGAAGCAGAGCTGAGACAGCCAGAGAGAATGGTCTGACACCAACATCTGATGCCCTAGAGGGAAGCCTTGGTTGTTCTGTGAAATATTATGTGACCTCAGAAAAAGTATGGGACCCAGAGGCTCTAGAAATGACAAAAGAAGGGGCAGCTAGGTGGTATAGTAGATAAAACACCAGCCCTGGATTCAGGAGAACCTGCGATCAAATCCAGCCTTAGACACTTACTAGCTGTGTGACTCTGGGCAAATCACTTAACCCTGATTGCCTCTAAGAAATTATGTAAGACAGACAGAGGTAATAGTAGCAAGAACTTCTTAGATGAATCTGGGAATTGCAGGGTCAAGCATCAGGAGACATGGAGACAAATGAACAGAATGATAGAGGAGCCCTTAGGACAAAATTCCTGGAGCAAAACTTCTGTAACTGGAGTAGGGGATCCTGAACAATGAAAAAAACAACATCTTGGGGCAAGAAGATGCTAAAGCTAAGAAATTACTAGGGACAGAGTGTGATAGAGCAAACCTAGACTTTGCTTCATTTGTACGGTGAGTTACGTGGACTGTGAAGGTCCAGGGAAAAGCCTTGACTCTCTAGTGACTCCACATGGTTCCTTCTCCTGGGAAGAGGAGGGGTCCTCAAGCTCAGGATGCTACTATCAAGTTTCAAGAATTGTATCAGTCCCTTGGGGAGGTGGAACCCACCACATGACTTTAGTGCAATTTCAGATACTTTCCTTTTGGTGAGAGAGACAGAATGTCTAGCTCAATTCTGGGGAAATATTATAAGTCTGGAGGACTATATTATAATATTATTTCCCTGCCAGAGAACAGGACAAACATGAAGGGAAGGAGAAATATCAAGATGAGTGGTGTCAAACTCAAATAGAAACTGGGGGACACTAAACCATACATAAGGATACCTATGAGACACATAATTGACTTAGAAAACCACATATTAACATTATCTAAGTTTTATTGTATTTTAATTTATTTTGTTAAATATTTTCCAATTACATTTAAATCTGGTCCCCATACTTGGGAGTACTGCCATCTACCAATGTTTGACATTTCTTGTCCAGATAATTTATGGGCGTTGGTGTAAATCTATTGTATTTTACATTTCTGTTGGGTTAAATAAAATTTGTCTTATATTTGATCTATTGTTAGTCTGATTTTTTACATGGAACTAAAGGCCCCTTTCACTTTTTATTTTTTTTAATAGTAATCCAGAAGCAAGGCAATTTCTCATCTTCTCAGGGAAGCCTTAGGGAGCCAGGGGTATAAATCAAATAGAACAATTTGAGGGACTTGCCCCCAAGTTTAAGCCCAGTCTGTGTAAATGGAGAGCTTTGGTTTGGACAACAAAAAGAGTAGGCGCTCTGTCTGTCCATCAGTCCGTCCGTCCATCCATCCATCTGTCCATCCATCCGTCTGTCTGTCTCTCTGTCTCTCTCTTTCTCTCTCTCTTTCTGCCTCTCTCCTCTCTGTTTCTCTCCCCTCTCCCCCTGTCCACCCTCTTCTCTCTTCTCTCTTTTCTCTCTCTCCCTTTCTATCTCCCTCTCCCTTTCCCTCTCCTCTCCCTGTAGCTATATATTAGGGTAAAAAGAAACAGTGAGATCACTGTTTGGGTTGAACAAGGCAATGATAACTGATGACAAGGAGAACACAGGGCCATACAATTATTATTTTGCTTCTGCTTGCTCTTCCAAGGAAAATGAACTTTGAACTGAAGGGTACAGAACAAGAATGGCAAAAAGGGAGTTGGTGCCTAAGATAAATAGATAGTAAGAGAGCACATCGATGTCTTTGATGAATTAAAGTTGCCCGACCCAAGTGAATTACATTTTCAGGTACTGAAAGAAATGATGGATGGAATTTTTGAACCGCTGTCATCAGTGATATCTGAAAGATCATGGAAGAATAGAGAAGGGAAAACATTATGCCAATTTTCAAGGAAGGAACAGGAATGGAATCTGCCATCTACAATCCAATGAGCTTGACTTTGATTCCTGGCAAAATTTTAGACATACTATTAAAGACATTTCATTAGCTGTTCACTAATCCTCTCCTCTGTTCAACCATCTCTTGCTTGTGGATCTTTTTTACACCCTGAGCTATCCTGGGACCTCTTCTTTCTTCTTATACCCCCTTTTTGTGATCTCTCCAGCTCTAATGAACTTAGTTATCATCTCTATGCAGATGACTCCCAGATCAATATAATCAACCCTATCCTCTCTCTCTCCCCCTCCCTCTTTCTCTCTCCTGATCTCCAGTCCTCCATCACCAATTGCCTGTTGGATTTTTCTCACTTGACATTCTGTAGGCATCTCAAGCTCACATGTCCCAAACAGACTTCATTATCATCCCCCCTAAACTCATCTCTCTTTTGAGCTTCCCTTTTTCTGTCAGAGGTACCCCATACCCTTCCAGTTACCTATATGTGCAGCATAAGAGTTGTCCTTTACTCTTCATTCTTCCCTCACCCTTCAAATCCAATCAGTTGCAAAGTCTCAGTGACTCTACCTTCACAATAAATAATAATAATAATAGCTAGCATTTATATAGCAAATTAAGATTCTCAAAACACTTTACAAACATTATCACATATTTTTTCCTCATAACTCTGGGAGGGAGGCTAGTGTTATCCTTTTTACAGATGAGGAAACTGAGGCTGAGAGAAGTCAGTTGACTTGCCCAGGGTCATAAAGCTAGTTAGTGTTTATGGCATAAGAATAATGGCATTTACATAGAGCTTATGTGTCAGGCACTGGGCTAAGCACTTTACAATCGTTACCTCATTTGGTCTGCACAGTAGCCCTGGGAGGCAGGTGCTATTATATTTTATTATTATATTATTTATTATGATTATTTATGTTATATTTATTATTATATTATCCTCATTTTATAGCTGAGGAAACTGAGGCAAACTAAGGTTAAGTCACTTGCCCAGGGTGACATAGCTAGTAAATGTCTGAGGTCATATTTGAACTCAGGACTTCCTGACTCCAGGTCCAGCACTCAATCCACTAAGTGCCACCTCAGCTGCCACAGTGTCCCTCACATCTGTCTCTTTATCTCAGCTTACCCAGGACACCGCCCTAGTGCAGCCCATAAGCACCTCTCTCCTGGACTATGGTAATAGCCTCCTAACTGGTCTCCCTTTCTCTTCTTTTCTTTTTTTAGGGGGGAAGGCAAGGCAATTGGGGTTAAGTGATTTGCCCAAGGTCACACGGCTAGTTTTTGTGTTAAGTATCTGAGGTCACATTTGAACTCAGGTCCTCCTGACTCCAGGGCTGGCGCTCTATTCACTGCGCCACCACTGAGCCGCCCCCTGGTCTCCCTTTCTAAAATCCTCCTTTTACAATCCTGCTTCCATAAAAACTGCCAAAGCAGAAGTCTGATCATGTCACTTCCTGGCTCAGAAAAGTCTGGTGGCTTCCTATTGCTTCTAGGATAAAATACAAACTCATATGTTTGGCATGTAAATCTCTTCATAACCTGATTCTTTTCCAGGCTTTCTGTATATTACTTCCCTTTGTGGACTCAGTGTTCTAACCAAACTGGCCTGCTTACTCTACATCCCTTGTGCACAACATCCCATTCCTCATCTGTCTGCATTTGTCCTGGCTGTCCTCAGTGCCTGCAGTGTAGCCCCTTCTTCTTGCATTATTGACATTTTCTCCACTACTTTCTTAAGTCTAGAGAAAATCAACAAAATAATAAACCAAGTACTAGTTTATAGTATTTGCTCATTTTTGTAAATGAGCATGTGTAAATATTCATATTGGATATTATGAACACCCCACTGGTTCTAAGGCACCGGACTTTCAGAAAGACATTGATAAGAAAGAGAACAACCAGGATGGTGGAGTAACCAACCATGCCTTATGAGAATCTGCTGAAGGATCTGAAGACATTTTGATTGGAGAAAAGAAAGCTGTGGGAGGACATGATGCTGTCTTCAATTTGACAAACTCTCTTTTGGAAGAGGGATTAGATTTGTTCTTCTTGGCCCCAACATATAGAACTAGTAGCAATGGGTAGAAATTACAAAGAGGCAAATTAGACATTATATAATGAAAAATTTCCTAACAATTAGAGCTATTTCAAAGTGCAGTGGGTTGCCTCAGGAGGTAGTATGTTTTCCTTCACTGGAGATCTTCTAACAAATGCCAAATTATTTCATAGTAGGTGTTGTTTTCTGGTTATGGGTTGAAATAGAAAGCTGCTAGGGATCCTTCCACCTCTAAAATTCAGTGCTTTTGTTACATGGTGGTAGGAGGAGGCAAGATGGGGAGAGCCCTCATCCAGGATTATGGTTTTGTTTGGGGGTCACTGATTATATTTGTACTACCTACAGAGTTGTCAGTCAGTCAACAGATGTTTATTAAACTTCCTACTATGTGTCAGGCACCATGCCAAGAGCTAGGGATACAGAGAAAGACAAAAGATAGTCCCCATTCTCAATGAGCTCACAGTTTAATGGGGGAGACAACATCTAAATAACTATGTATAGACAAGCTATATATAGGATAAATTGGAGATGATGAATAGAGGGAAGGCACTGGAAGTAAATGGAGTCATGAAAGGATCCCTGTAGAAGGTGAGATTTTTGCTGGGACTTGAAGGAAACTAGGCAAACAAGAAGCTTAGAAATGTTATAAGGTTAAGTGTTTTGAAAACCTTAATATGAAAAATAATGAGTTGCTATTTTTAATATGAAAGGTTTGATCTGAACCTGTTATTTCATTGATGTAAACCCCTTCAGTTAGGATATGCAACTGTTAGCCAATTTAGAGTCTTAGAGATTATCTGGAGTGGGGGTAGGGACCCTGTGGCCTTGAGGTCATGTGTGGCCCTACAGGTCCTCAAGTGCAGCCCTGTGACTGAATCCAAACTTCCCAGGACAAATCCTTTTATTAAGGGGATTAGTTGCTGCATTGAGAGGGTCTCACAGCCCATATGCCATGCTGCTTGACTTACTATTTATAGGGATAAACATATTTACTGAGCCTACTGGTATAGAAACCCCCTTTACCAGTGCTGGCTGGTACCTTCTCTGCAGCTTAAAGTCTTAGTTTCTTGAAGGTTAAGTGACTTGCCTAGAATAAACTAAGAAAGCTAAGCCACAGTTGTATATACACTAATGTCACAAACTGAGTTAATTTTGAATGGTTCTCTTACGTTATTTATAGGGAATGCTTTATGTAGGAAAATCATCCATCCACCCCAAGTAAAGATCTATCTACTTTACAGAGAGTCAGATGTAGATTCTAATGTGAATAATGTTTCTCTTATAAACTTCTTTTCTCACTTTTCTTTGGATCAGGCAGGACCAACCCAAAATTGGAGAGTGGAAGGTGAAGATTAGATGTCGCTAATCTTCCATGAAATCAAGTTAAGAAAGGCATTCATGGGAAATTTGTGCAGGTTTTAATGCCCATATATATCCTTCTTACCCAGTGTAAACAGAGATAATATTGAAAGACCATTCTGACCATTATATCCATTTGAAGAAGACTGATTTAAATGGGTTTAATAACCTGGAGATGCCAGCTGTGATAACATAAGAAAATGAGTTTAGGATACCAATTATATGCAGCTGTAATTTTATACTGATCCTTGCGTTCTGTGTGGTGGACAGAGCAGACAGTTAGCACGTCTGTGTACTGACGATCTGACAGTTTAAATCACTGGACAGCGTCCTCACACTCTATTACCATCTTTTATCATCTTGACTTTCAGTGGAGCCCTGTGTGAGGTTACTTCTGCTGTGATCAGAGATGAGCCAGTTTATAGCATGATAATGGCCTTAATAATTAAACTCTACTAACTCATGAGGTCTTTGTGGACTCTACTGCTCATTTTATATTTTAAACATTCAAATATTGATATCTAGGCTGTAAATTTATATGTTAGTAAAGTAAATACTGTTCCTCTTTTAATATAGCATTCGGTTCAACAAGAGCCTAGGAAGTTCCTTATAGACTTTCTGTCCCAAAACAATGGTGACTTCATGGTATAAAGGGTCTATTAATACAGTATTTGCAGAATTGATGTTAGAGGACCGGGTTAGAATCTGCTTCACATAGGCAATGTGGTATAGTGGATAGAATGTGGACTTGAAGTCAAGATGACCTGGTTTCAAATTCTGTCATTCAGTAGCTACATAACCCTGGAAAAGTTATTTAAACTCCCTAAGCCCCAGTTTACTCATCTGTAAAATGGAAGGAAGAATAATCTCTTTATGACACTCAAATTAGATGATACATTGCAAGCCTTACAGCACAACATAAACTTAAACTTAGGACTTCTGTACTCCAAGATCATCTCTGTCTACTACACTATACATTCCATTCTTTTAACTTTTTAGATGGCATTCAGATAGAACTCATCCTGGGACAAGTGGCCGGTCAATTAATACTTCTTCAACTAAAAGCTAACATATATGTGTGTATCTTTGAGATTCACAATACTTTAATTGTGTTATAGCATTTGTTCCTTACAACAACCCAGGGAGGATCTATTATTATTCCCATGTTACAGATGAGGAAACAGGCTGAAAGGTTAAGTGACTTTTCCAGGGTCACACAGATATCTGAAGTAGGTGAGCTTGGGACTTCCTGACTCCTAGCATTCTATCCACTGCATCACCTAGCTGCTTTTACTATTATTTTTATATAGTTAATGTTCTAGGTACATGTGGCACAGATGGATAAAAATAACTCTTTCCTGTAGATGAATAAAAATACTCACATGATTTTTACCTCCATAACTGGCACTCTGCATTTTGAAAACTTTTGATTTCACATAGCCTGGAGATGATGAGTATTTGGTATGGTGACAGCTTTTAAATTATGCTTAATTGGCTTTTGTGAATTAATATTGTTTACAAGTGATGTTGGGGAGCAGTTGGATCTATCACAATGGTCCAGTCCAGTCCAGTTTCTTGGTTGAGTTCTCTGAGATATTTGTCTTATGGAGATTTGTTTTTGGTGAGTCCATGAAAGATAGTAAGGTTCTGATGCCACTCCAGTCGCCTAGTCATGTCTTACTAGCTTTGTGGAAGGTACTAAATTTTTACAGTTTTCAATGATGATTGTACGATTTCTGCTGTTTCCTTCCATATTTACATTGAACACTAGTGTGCACTTTGTTAATTGCTGGTGGCACTGACTTGATACTAAATTGTCATTGTAAAGCTCTCCATTTTTATAGACAAATATTCAATTCAGCTGTTTGTCCTTTGCTTCTTTATCAACATATTGTTGGCTGAGCTCAAGTGAATGTTGTCCATGGAGGATATTTAATTTCACTTTTGGATCTTAGGTATTTCATTGGCTTCAGTCTTTGTTAAACCACCTTCGGTTATATTTGATGAATTCAAATATTCTCTTCCTCCTTTCTCCTCCACCTCCTTCTCCTTTTCCTGCTCATTGTTCTCTTCCTCTTCCTCTCTATCCTCTCCTTTCTCTTCATCCTCCTCTTCCTTTTCCTTCCACTTCAAGGGTAAGAACCCTTTCAGTGCTAACAGTCTATGATTTATTTAATATGTCCACCGTTGAAAAGGAAAAAATTGGAGGCAGAAATCATTTAAGAAATTATGCCAAAACTGATTGTGGTTCTTGTGTTTTTTGAGTTTACACTTGGTTTATAAGCTAGTACTTATGAATCTGAATATTTGACAGAATAATCTCATCTGTCTCACTTAATTATATATTCAAATAAGAGCCCCTTAACCAAGATAGAGATTCAGATTTGGGAGAGTAAGATAACTCACTGAATAAATCCATATAATGAATTACTCATAGTTAAGACTAGGGCCTGAACTACAAATGGCTGCTTCCTACAAATGTTAAAAGTCTAAGACCATTTCTTTGTCACTACCATTAGCAAGGAAGAGGGTACAGTATGTTCTTTTGCCCTCTCCCATCCCATCTCTCTCCATCCCCATTAAAAGACAAGGGACAGGAACAGGAAATGAACTGAATTGAACTGGAATAGGGTGCTCCTGTAGGAGGCAATACCTTTTCCCATTAAACATGAACAAAGTTTTTGGAGGGGTTTTTTTTTTGCCTTTTTTTTCTTTTTGGAGGGGGGAAGGCAGGGCAATTGGGGTTAAGTGATTTGCCCAAGATCACACAGGTAGTAAGTGTTAAGTGTCTGTGGTTGAATTTGAACTCAAGTCCTCCTGACTCCAGGGCTGGGGCTCCATTCACTGTGCCAACTAGTCACCCCATGAACAAAGTTTTAATTTTCAAGAAAATTCTTTAGTGATTCTGAGACTGAAAGGAAGGAGGAAAGCTTTGTTCTTAACTCTAGCCATTTGCTTTTAACTTAACCACTGTTCTTGGGAACTTCACAATATTTTAATTGATCTTAGGTTGAATCACAGAGCCAACTGCTGATAGCATGAAAGGAAAAGTATGTGAATGGATGTAACAGTGATGCTTTAAAAAGGGGGGGATCTGGGGACCCACACATTTCTCTAGGGCAATGAATATATAATGCTCTTTTTATTAAAAAAAATAATCTCCATGGTCTGTAGCTGTGCTGTCCAATTAAATTCTCATTCTGGGGTTTAAGAAAACTGAGGAAACCAAGAAAATTTGAAACAGTAAAGGCTGGGAAGGCATTGCATCACTCACACCAAGAGGTGTGTATGATCTGTTACTCTGACATATTGCCTGTCTCTCCCAAAGTCTGACTGGCTATCTGGCTGCACAGAAATCGCTTGTCATCTGGGAAGCTCAAAGGAAAGAGAACAGTTCTACTTTATAAGATAACACATATGTGGGAATGAAGAATATCTGCTTAATGATAAAGTACTTGTCAACTGATAAAGTCTTATGTTTAAGTCATGAGGACTCATGAACTGGAGACCATTTGGGAAGAGATACCAGATGAAAAATGTGAGGGTGGGTTTATATTTGTCTAATATTTCATATAGCAGCACCTTAGAGCAGTAAGGTGGCACAATACTCTTTACCTTTGAAATGTCATAATTTTCATAAGAACTTTTAAAATGAAATTTTTGTCCTTGTCACCCCTCCCCCCAAATTGACCTGCAGAAGAGCAACCACTCTGCAAACAAATGGCGTAGTTAGTCTTAAAATGCTTTATCTTACTTAGGCTTGAAAGAATATCTGAGCAATTTGAAATTTCAGCCCTATCTTTTACATTGGTGGAGACAGGGCTTGGGGGTGGGAAAGGAACTCACAGCAATCAAAGGGATGAGCTAGGGAAAATCATTGAGAAATAAATGCCACTGTTTGGCCACTGGGTGCCATCCTTGCTCCATGTTAAGATTTGCTGAACTGCAGTCCTGAGAAAATGGCTCAAACCCTAAAGAAGGTAATTTAAAAGTAATTTCAAGGTGTAATAATGTTTTTGTGTGTGCGTGACCTGGAATATGTTAGTCACACAGTCGGCTTATTCATTTGCACATGGTAAAAGAAAGACCAGGAAAATTTCCTTGCTGGTTCAGCTGTTCCCACCAAAGCCTCATATGTAACATGAATCTTAAGTGAGGTAATGTTATATGCAAGTGAGTAGCAGAATGCATCATAACCACATTTAGAGACGTTACTGTCTTTGGGTGAGGTCAAGGTCTAACTAATCTTCTCCCCATTCCTAAACCCCTGCCAAATCATTTTGTAGCGTAGCCAGGAAGACACTAAGCTTCAAGCTAAAGATTCGATTGTATCCATTGTTTTCCTCTAGTATTTCTGGAGCCATTGGGCCTACCTTATGTTCCCAAACTAGCTCCAACCTTTTTCCTATGGTGAATTCATAGAGGGATATTACCTCCATTCTGTGTCACTGGCTGACCAAGCTGTCAACTTGAAGCAGACCAGCCAGCATAGCCGATGTCAATATACAAAGGACCCCTCTTTTAATTGGGGGCAGCTAGGCCTGGAGTCAGGAAGACTCATCTTCTTGAACTCAGATCTGTCTCAGACACTTATTAGCTGTGGGACCCTGGGCAAAATCACTGTTTGCCTCAGTTCCTCATCTATGAAATGAGCTGGAGAAGGAAGGGCATGGCAAACCATTCCAGTACCTTTGCCAAGAAAACTCCAAATTAGGTCACAAAGAGCTGGACACGACTGAACAGCAACAGCATTTCATTGAGTCTGACAGCCCAGTGTGTGAGCCCTCCCTCCACCAGGGCAGAGTAGAACTTATCTATGACAGACAGAGACAGCTGGACGGCCACTTTCTCTGTATGTTATAGTGGGTGCTCCTTCCCTCCATTAGGCAGCTGGTTGGCCTCCCAGGTCCCTTCCAGCTTCCAAATCACTTGACACAACGAGAGCTGCTTGAGGTTCAGAGCTAATGGCCATAGAGCTGATAAATTCAGATGCAATACTTTGATCCTACACAATATAATCAATTAAAAGCGTCACTGACTAACAGATGCTGATCCACAGCTTAGCCAGGCAAGGACAGTGGTGGGAAGAAGGGGAGGATATTGGCGCCTTCTCCTTATATTCTCATGTGTTTCATAGCTATTTATTATGGGCCCTCCCTTAACAAGGTTTTTGTATATGGCCTAGGTAGAAGAGCAGAAATTATATTAAAGGCATAGAAATGATTGAGGTGGTAGCAGGATAGGGACGCCCCAGTAGGGTTTATTGTCAATTTTTTCAGTTTAGCAAACAGATACAGCTTTGTTTGTTTGTTGTTTATTCTATCATTTGGTTTGCTTTGGCTGGATCCTGAATTCCTTTAATTGGCAGAGTTTGTAGTGGGATTGGGCTGGTAGATTTATGCTTCTGTTTTTGCATCTCAAATTCAGTTAAATTGTACATACTTCAAACCAATGAAAACTGTATTCCAGCTTGTTTTTGACTCTTACTACAATTGCATGGAGTTACACAGATTATTCCACCTAAGGCTAGAAACAAAAAACTACATATTCAGTGATACAATAATGGTGAAGGATTTAGCCATCCTTTGATTTTGTGAAAACCAAATGGAGCAATGTGAATGAGATACTCATGAGGTCAGCCATGTTATTTAACACAAACTCAATGCTCCCAGGAGGGAGGCAGCTAGGTGAATGGAGTGCTCAGTGGATTGAGTGCTAACCCTAGAGTCAGGAAGACCAAAGTTCAAATCCAGCCTCAGATAATTATTAGCTATGAGACCCTGAGCAAGTCACTTAACCTCTGTTTGCCTTAATTTAGAGGAGAAGGAAATGACAAACCACAGTACCTTTGCCAAGAAAACCCCATAGACAGCATGGTCTACAGGGTCACGAAACTGAACAATAACAACAAGCCTTCCAGGTTTTATAGAAATTAGGCTGAGACTAGAAGGAATCAGGCTATGGACAAATAAGAAGTTTCACAAAAATTAAAAATAGATTGGGAAACCTACCCTGACCAAAGTCTTCAGGGTCCAAAGGGGTGGGAAGTGGGATAAAGACCATCTGTGAGACTAGATCATACAGCATTATGTGGGTTTGGTTTCAGGAGTTCAAATCCAGCCACAGGCACTAATTGAGTAACCCTAGGCAAGTCACTTAACCTCAAATGGGGATTATAATTTCACCTACCTCCAAGGGTTGTTCGGAGGCTAAAAAGATATTTATAAAGAAAGCACGTTGCAAACTTTAAAGTGTTATATAAATGCTTCTTCTTCTCCTCCTCCTCCACTTCCTTCACTCTCACCACCACCACTCCAGGCCTCAGTTTCCTCATTGTTTAGTGAGCGTTGAACTAGATGGCCTAAAAATCCATGATTCTTTTAACTGTCATCTGTCTGGAATCCTGCTTTCTCTCCACTGAATTTTCCCACTTGGCCAGTCTCTGTTGCTCTCTGCTGCCATCTGCTGGTCTTTAGCTACTGTGTAGCCTCTGGATCTTCTGCTGCCATCCACTAGGAGCGCGGCTTCATTGCACCTCAGGGTCATGAGTCCATGGTTTCGTTGTTTTAAATTAAATTTTTATTTTTTGAAAGTGAAGAGCCTCCTTTTCTCCCTTTCACCCACATCTGGGAAAATAATAAAAGCAAAACTCCTTTCACAAACATGCATAGTCAAGTCAAACAAGGTGAATTCCCTCACTGGCCATGTTCAAATAATTACAACATATATGCATATACATATACACATACACATACACATATACACATACATGCATATTATATGTGTATGTGTTTTATATATACATATACATGTGTGTATGTGTGTGTATATAGACATATATACATACACACATGTATATAATTTCTCAATCTATACACTGAGTGTATCCCCTTTCAGAAGTCGGGAAGCCTATTTCATCAAGAGTCCTCTGGAATTAAGGCTCATTATTGTATTGATGACTGTTTCTAAGTCTTTCAGAGTTGTTTGTTTTTATAACATGACTGTTATTGTATAAATTGTTTTCCTAATTCCACCTCACTTCAATTCTGTAGCAGTTCATACAATTCTTTCTCAGTTTCATCTTTTCCTTTTTTTCTTTAATAAATGTATCATTTATTTATTTTTCATATTCTTTTTAAAATTTTGGTTTTATCTTCTCTTATAGTACAATAGTTTTCCATTGTACTCATATACCTTAACTTCTTCAACCATCTCCCAGTTGATGGTTACTTCCTCAGTTTCTAATTCTTTGCAACCTCAGAAAGATTTGCTAATAAATATCCTTATATAAATGGATCTTTTTCTCTTGATCTCTTTGGTATATAGACCTACTAGTGGAATCACTGGATCAAAGGGTATACATAGTTTAATAGTTTTGGGATACATAGTTCCAAAGTCCAGAATGGTTAAACCAGTTCACAGCTCCACCAACATTAATGCATTAATGGTTTTCCACAACCCTTCCAGAATTTCTCATTTTTCTTTTGCCTTCTTTGCCAAACTGCATATGAGACAGAACCTCAGTTTTAATTTTCATTTATCTAATTATTAGTGTTTTGGATCATTTTAGTCATATGATTATTGATAGTTTAGTTTTCTTTTCTTGAGAGCACCTACTCATATCCATTGAGAATCTATTAATAGTTCTTGTTCTCTTAAATTAAATTTGCTGTAAAGATTTTCCCATTTACTTGCTTTTCTTCTAATTTTAGCTAATTTGGTTTTGTTTATACAAGATGTTTTTAATTTTATATAATCAAAATTGTTCCTTTTAACTTCTGTGATCCCCTCTATCCAGGGGTGTGTATCAGCAAGCACCCCAGCACAACCAGGGTGGCTGCTAGCACAGGTTCTTAGATCTGCTTTTCTAAAGGAAAGCAACTCAAAATGGGTTAACAATCTTACTTTAATCAAACAGATATCATTTACCTAGTTCAGGGGGAAAAGTCAGCACCCTGAACTTCAGA